>BQNB010020453.1:0-57240 GCA_026074375.1 Tanacetum coccineum | reverse complement strand
GCTAAATAGAAATATCATATGCATAATAATGAAAGTTATAGCAACATAAAGAGTTTAAATGGACCTTATGAGGTATGATGTAGGTTTGACCAAATGGACGAGTTTGATATAATACTTGTGTATAATGCAAGAATTTCGGCATATATATGATGTAGATGATATATTTTGAGTAAATTTTATGTATTGGGTATAAATGTGGGTATTTGTTGAAGCGTAGAAAAGTTTTGGTGGTTCCGGGAGTGCCTAAACGCAATTTATCGCGAAACGTATTTAATTTACGTAACCAACAAAAATAAAATATAAAAGTTAATTATTACTTTTGAAAAAAAAATATAATGATGGCTTGACATAAACTTTAATTTGTTTGGTGCCCGTTTACGTTGATTGTTGATTTTTAGTTTACGCGATTTAACGTATCGATTAAAATTAAAAGCGAACGCGTACGAGAAAATAAAATAAATAGTGAATTTAAATAGCATCGTAAATGACCTGAAAATACGAAATATTACAATATACGTATATGTAATACATGAAAATGACAAGTATCAATTGGATCTTGCATAAAATAAAAAAAGATGGATAAAGTGTAAGCTAGAATTGCGTAAGGCAATAAGAATGGAAATGAAAAAGTATATGATTAAAAAAGTACGTAAATAACGAAAAGGGGTAAAGAATGATAAATTTAAATTTAGCTTGGATCTAATGATTAATGTAATGGTATCCTTCGGGATAGCCTAATGTAATGGTATCCTTCGGGATAGCCTAATGTGATGGTATCCTTCGGGATAGCCTAGTGTGATGGTATCCTTCGGGATAGCCTAAGAATGTTATTGATACCACAAGGGTATCGATAATGGGGGAATTCCTACAGGGAGAAAGCCAAGTTTCCTTCGGGAAAAAGTTAAGGAGATTGGATCCAAGACTATAAAAGATGATATCGAAAGTAAATGAGATAGCAATATGAGATGAATGGAAAGTAATGAAGACATAAGTATGTTCGAGTGTTATGTCGAAAGTGTATAAGTAGGATGATTTATAATCTCATTATTTAAATGGATTGGGACGCCTCTTCATTTAAATAAAGAAATTATGAATCACCGAACCATAAGTTTATACTTCCTTATTTGCATTGATTGGGACGCTTCTCAATGTAAATAAAGAAGTATGAACGAGTGGGCTTATGTGTTCTCGACATAGCATGAGAGAGAATCAAGAAGTAGATGATGAAAGTATAAGATTTGTTAGAAGTCGTAGGAAATAATATAGGAGAAAAAAGAGTTAGAATGCGAACTTTAGTAGACTTTAGAAAGAAAGCTAAAGTTTAAGATGTTAAGAGTATAGGACTAAGGATGAAAGTTGAATTGATGTTGTAATATGCCTTATGGGATGGTGTAATGATTATGGTGGTTGGTAATTATTGTTAGCACCCTAATGTAAATGTGAAGGTCTAAAATAAAGTATTGAATTTTCTCGAAATGACTTGTAGTCCTTGATGAGACAATCCCTTCTTCTTGTGTGTACCCTTAGTAGCTAATATTACTTTTTTTTATCACAATTCCCCTTTCATCCTTTTTATTCTTGAAAACCCAATTATGTGCTGGATAGCCTTTTATCTAATTGGTAAATTCCTTATATTAAAGTCCAAACTTCTATTTAAATTGAATTGTAGAAGCTCTTCCCTCATAGCCTCTATCCATCTTTGATTCTTCAAAGCATGAATTACCTTTTGGAGTGTTTCCTGTGATAGAAAAGCAAGCAAAACAACATTTTGAAGGTCTTTGTGATTTGTTCTTTGTTGAATAGTACTAACAAATCTATGTTCCTCTAAATTCTTTGACATATTTCTTGTTTGAGTAGCTGAATGCAAATCTTCAATCACTTGATCAAGAGGATGATCTTTATGAATTCTTGTAGTTAGAATAGGACTGACTTGGATTGTTGTATCTAAATTATTTATGTCAGCCTCTGCATCATCATCTTCATTATCTCTTGAGGTGCCAAATATGCTATAATCTTCTAAAGCATGCATATTTGGATCAACTGAAAGTTCAATGCTTGTTATTCCACCAACAACATTAACCTCATTTGTGCTAGCAGCATTAACATTGTTAGTGCTGTTAACATTATCTTCCTTCTCTTATGATCATTACTTTCACAATCTTTTTCTTTACTTCATCCACTTCTCTTTCCATCATCCTTGAAGTTTTTGGATCCATCTCTATGAGAACTCTTTGGATCTTAGGAATGAGGTAGATCAACAGTCCCATAAATGGCATGCAAAATTTAATTTTTGACATTTAATCCTCTTTCTGCTGACCTGCATATCACTTGCTTTGTACCACAAAACCATTAGACATTGTACCAGCGAATCCATTGGCTCATAATTGTCATTGTTCTAAGTTAGTACATCAATATCAAATACCCAATCAGGTCCACTACCTACAGATATTAGGTGTAATTTCACTAAACCTAATATGCAATTTCTTCCACTATCCTTGTTCTATTATGAATACTCCTAAACGCTTTACTATTTGAAAGAATATTCTAACAAGAAACCTTCATCAGCCCTTACCATCAATTGCCTAGGATCTATGGCATTGAAATTGTAACAGGACACCCCAATGGTCTCATAAAACTCAAATGGTGTTCTACCATAAAAAAGGTTCATATGGGGTTCGTCTTGTTATGAGGCTTAACTACTAACACTTTATTTTGCACATAGCAAGCAGTATTAACTGTTTCTGCCTAAAAAGTAGTTGGCAACTTAGAATCAGCTAGCATGTTCCTAGCAGCCTCAATTAGCATAGTATTTCTCCTCTCAGCAACTCCATTTTGTTGAGGAGTTCTAGCTACACTATATTGTCTCAAAATACCCTTCTTTTTACAAAACTGATTCATTTCTCTATTCTTGAACTCAGTCCTATTATCACATCTAATCACCTTAACCTTGTGATCTACTAGATTTTCTATCCCAGTTATAAAGGACTTAAAAATGCCACTAGTCTCATCCTTAGTAGCTAGAAAGAAAACCCATGTAAACCTACTATAATCATCTGTGACAACTAGGCAATACATTTTCTTCATAAGACTTTTTACAAATGTTGGACCAAACAAGTCCATATGCAATAAATGTAAAGGAAGACTGATTGAGTTCTCTGTTTTGGACTTACAAGAGGCTCTGTGTTGCTTTCCCTTTTGACAAGCAACACAGGTTTGATCATTTTCAAAAAGTTTGGAAGGTAAACCTCTTACAAGATTTCCCTTAACCAATTTATTCATGGTTTTAAAATTTAAGTGACCTAGCCTTCTATGCCAAAGTTTAGATTCATCAGATGTGGCTTTTGTAAAAAGGCAAGTTAAACCTCCTTTAGGAACTATGTTCTTTAAATCAACACTATACATATTGTTCTTTCTAGGAACTCTAAGTAAAACTTGACTTTCATTAATTAACTTAAAGTTTGGAGATAAAACAATACATTCAGTGTCATTAAAAAGAACACTATTCTTTTTATCACACATTTATGAGACACTAAAGAGATTAAACTTTAACTCTCTCACAAAATACACATTTTCAAAATCTAGATTACCAGTTTTAATGGTACATTTTCCTATGATTTTCCCTCCATTAGGGTTCCCTCCAAAAGCAACATATCCTCCATCTATTTCTTCATAGTCTGTAAGATATGACATGTTCCCTGTGCCTTGAGCATCCACTATCAATCACTCCTTTATTTTGTAAATCCATTTTTGGATTGCCCTGCACATTGGATAAGAAAATCAGTTTCTTTTGGGGACCCAAGCCATTACTGACTTGGATCTGCCTTGTGCATCAATATAATCAAACTTCTTTAGGGTGATTGATGCACTGTTGTGTTTAGAAACATGGTCTAAAACTTTAGTCTTTGGTTTCCAAACCCAACAAGCTGAGGCCTTAACAGCATTAACATTATTTCCCTTAACAGCATTAACTACTGCTTTTGGCCTAGCAGCATTAACTACTGCTTTTGGCCTAGCAGCATTAACATTTTTATCCTTAACAGTATTAACCCTCTGATTAAAATTACTGTTTTTAAATGTTGTATTCTTGTGAATGGGCCTCTTAACAATTGAATGTGCTGTTTTAGAAAAATGTGACTTTGGTCTAGCAGCATTCACTGTTGTTTTTGAGTGAGCAGCATTAACTTGTCTAGCAGTATTAACTGATACTAAGCCAGACTTCATTAGTACTGCTCTTGGAACCATGTTCTTTTTAGGGCAGGGGTGAGTCTTTTTGGCAAAATTCTAATGATTCACCCTTTTAGCATTGTTCCAAACAGGTTTTACCACCCTTTGATAATTACAATCAACCTGCAAGTGATCAAAACTTCCACACACATAACAAGCTTTGTTAAACATCTCAAATTACTTCCTAGTCTCTGAGACATCATATTATTCCAGTTTCTTTGATTGCCTCTAGGAATGTGAGTGTTTTGCCTATTGTGCTCAACTTGTTTAGCAGTTTTCCTATCAGTTTTGTTTGTTTGTTTAGCTTTGACAAAGTCTATCTTAACAAAACTAGGCTTAGCTATTTTCTTTTCAATCTTAGCCTGAGACACATCTTCTTCCTCATTATCAGACACCCAATCCTCAATAATTGGAGCACCATTATTCTTCCTAACTGTTTTAGACTTTGCTTCACTAGCCTTAGCTTTACTTTTCTTAACTACAGACTTAATAACTACAGGCTCACTTGTAAACTCTTCTAAACCAGTAAATGACAAGTCAGGTTTTGGAGGCATGAAATTTCCTGTTAGGGGAGGTGAAACTAAATTATAGCCTAAACCTTTCTTGTAATTTTCTACAATCTGACTCTCTATAATCTTGTTTAAGCTCTTAGATGCATTTTCAAATTTATCTACATTAAATTGAATGCCATCTTTTTCCTTTTGAACTATTTCTAGCTTCTTCCTAAGCTCTCTAATAGTTATCTCTCCTACTTGAATATCCCATTTTAAGCCGTTAATCTTTTCTACATAAACAGATTCATTCTTTTTATAAAATTCAAGTTTTTTTTCTACAGACTATAAACCTGTCTTATAAGCTACAACCATTAACTCAGATTTCTCAAATCTTTTCAATAGTTGTTCATATTGAGATTTAAGCACTTCAACAGTTTCAAGACAAGATTTTGAGCAAGTAAAATCATTAGATACCTTAGAATCAGAACTTAAAGATGAGTAGGCCATGAGTGCATAATTTGTTGGTCCTTCATCTGCTTGATCACTCCAGTCATATCAACTAAGACCATTACATGAGATCAAAGCATTAGAAGTAGTTGTCTCTACTGGAACACTTCTTCTTAAGCTTTCTCTGTTCCTGTTGTCTTTATTTCTAGGAACTCTGCACTCCCTGGCAAAATGTCCTCTCTTATGACAGTTGTAGCACTTCACCTTGGACTTATCAAACCCAATGGTCTCATTACCATTAATAGTCACCTTCTTTCCAGTGTTCTTCAAGAGCTTTTTTGCCCTCATAGTCAACATAGCCATCTGCTATCTCAAATCCATCTCTTCTAAGTCATCTGGATGGAGTTGTTGTAAGTCCTCATTTGCAAGTTGAGGACTACTTGGTTGACTAGCAAAGAATGCACAGATCACAGCATCACTCAAGTTATCAACATTTATTAGATTAGCAGCATTAGCTTGAGTGCTGGTAGTAGAAACTCCATGAGCAGTATTAACTGCTTCATTAGTGCTGCCAGAGTTGTTAGAGGACACAAAAGCCATGTTTTGTGTGCTTGTACTTGAGCTTGATGTCCCTTTGACTTCTAGTTCATACACTTTGAGATTGTTGTAGAGATCATCCATGCTCATTGTCTCTAATTCAGGCTTATTCCTCCATATAACAGCATGTGTGGTTCACATCTTCTTGTGAAAGTGTTTCACCCAAAATCTCTAGCTGACTCACAAGCTTTTGAAGCCTATCAAAAGTTTGATCAAGGGTTTTTGAGCTAGGAGCAGTGAAGTTTTCATACTGGTGTTTCAAGAGATTTCTTTGAGTTTTCTTTGTAGCAACATTCCCACCAAACCACTTTTCAATAGCTTCCAGCAGCAACTTAGCATTCTTGATGGAGTTGAACTTTAACTGATGTTCATTAGGTATTCCCATCATTAAGGTACTTCTGGCCTTCACTTCTAACCTCTTCTAAGCCTTTTCTTCAGCAGTTATAGGAGGTATTACTTTCTCAACACCTTCCACAACTGTTGTTTTTGGTGCAGTGTTTCTATTCTTTATGACCTCTCATAGAGCATAGTCAATCATCTGGATGTACTGTTCTATTATCATCCTCCATAACTCAAACTTACCAGGTTTGGGCATTGAAACCTTGGATGCAGCCACCATATGTGCAGATTCTGAATCCATATATTCTAGCAAAGAGATCTTGTGTATTCAAACAGGTTCTTCTAGATCACAGCTTCTCAACAAGCTCTGATACCACTTGTTGTCCCAGGATGTAGGATACCTCTTATTGGATCCCACTTCAATAGATTGAATTCCTTAAGCGTGTTTAAGGTTTAGTTATATTAGATAAATCTAACACAACTATAGTAGAAACTTTATGTGAATGTATTAAAGATTATACGGAATCTAATCTTTAATATTAGAAGAATTCTTAATGAAATAGTAACACAAGACAATATAATTCAACAATAAAAGCTCCAATATTATTATTACAAATCATACGAATACTCTCCTAGTATTAGGGTTACAAAACCTTGAAGCTATAACGATATCAAAAACAAAAGATTTCTAGATTTTGATTGATATCAAACTCTATTCCCTAGTACCTCCTTTTATACATCATGGAGTCCTAGTCGATTTACAATATATTCCTAAGATATAGAATATTCTCTGTGATCCATTCTATAAATAACTAATTCTTATCACGTAAGTAATCTTGATCTCCAATCAATTTTTATCATTTCTTCTGTCTTTATCCATCATCTTCTAACAGTAGAAACTCTTTGTTAGGAATTCACTTTACGTGATGACATTTACGGAATTACCACTGTTTACCATATCACCACACACAAGGACTAGAATAGTCAATATATGATTCTTATGTAATGTGTTGTGGTATAAATACCCTTCTATGGCTTCTATAAAGGGGTTGAGGCTTTTGTATACTTTCACTTTTCTTACATTTTACACACACTAGTTTATCCCTCTACTTTCTCTCTCTAAAGATGACTATCATTTAGTTTGATTCACCAAGACCACCGGATCTATGATTCTTTATTTCTTTCAATTGGTATCAAGAGCCATGGCTACATACTCTTGGGTCGGTTTTATTTATGTCCGGTTGGTCTCAATTTTTTTATCTCAAATCTGTCACAGTTTTGTATTCGGGGTGTTCGTGGTGTAGAACAGCTTATTTCGTGCTTATTTATAAGCTACTGTTCACGGGTTGGTCTTTTATGCTTAGTTGATTCATAAAGCTTGAAGCTTTTCTTGTTTAAAAGGTGTATAACTCAAATGAAAAACATCTCGCAGCTTTTTGGGGCTTATTTGTGTTTTTCGGTCCTTTGTTCGTGGCTTATTTGTGGTCAAAAGCTTATTTCAAAGCTTAGTTTCTGGGCGAAATAGTTTTTTTTAAGATTTTTTGGTCCTGGTATGATATGAATCTCAAATCCATTTTCTTAGCCAAAAAGGACAGTTTTTGGATTTTTTGCTAAAAGACAAAAAGTACGTTTTGATGTTTTTGTCAGGCGAAGTAAATGTTAAATTGAAATAGGCGAAGTATACGTTTAGGTGTGGGTGAACTATACCAAAAATCGTTAGGCGATTTATACCACCTAAGTTGGGCGAATTATACACCGGGCTTGGGTGAACTATACCACTCTGTGGGCGATTTATACCACAAGCAAAACCTAGGTGAAGTATACACCATGGCCTAGGCGAGTTATACGCCCTGATTGAGTCAACTCGGTATTTACCAAGTTGACCCGGGTCAACTCAGTGAGTCAAACCGGTAAGCACCAAGTCAGTCAAACAGAAATGAAGAAATAGAAGAGGAGTGACTCGATTAGACTATATACCACAACAAACGACATCAACAACAGCCATCAACATCATCCAACAAATCCATAAATCTATATCCCTTTGTCACAATCTCAATCAAATCCAAGATCTAATCTTAATCCCATCGTCACCTTACAATCAACTCCACCTCCTCTAGTTCTCAACAAGACTCGAAATTAAATGAATCATTAATCTCAGATTTCATCATCACACATCATAACACCATCATTTATCCTATATCTATCCCAACTACTCAATTCAAGACATACGAAAATGATTCCTTAGATTGTTTTTGTGTGTTAATAAAAATTGATAAGTACTTTAATGATCCAAACATAAAATTACCTGTCACGGATCAATGTGAAGGTAAAACTCCTCGTCTTCTATACGTAAAGTAAAGATTGAAGTATAACAAGAATTGTTCCTCTCTTCTTTTCTTTGTTCATATGACTCAAAAACCTAACAAATTACAACCCACCTGGAGACCTTTTTGGAAAGATCTTGAAGCTTTGTATCTGGTGTCTTCTTGGATTATTCGTTTTTATGTGTACTCAGTTCAACGAAAATGAACAACGAAATAAGACGTAACCTTGTTGTGTTGGCAAGTATAGGACGTAGTACCAGTTATGTAGATGAGGAATTTATATTTTATAAGAAAATGGATTGATGGTTAAAGATTTAAATTTGTCTGTGTTTATGATCGTGATTGAAGAGATAAAAAGGAGTTATCATGATTTATGATTTGATGGAGATCTATGTGTTTTATAAGATTGTGAATCTGTGTCATCAGTTTGAGAGAAGCAAAGATGGGGGCGTGAGATTGTGATTAGGGTTAGGGAAACTATGAGAAAAATTAGGGTAAGTGACCATATTATACCTATTTCTCTTTGGGCCGAGTTTTTTTTAAAACAAAAACAAAGTGGGCCGAATATAATGATTTTTGAATTTGGGCTGGATTGTTTCTTATTGTTCCTAGCAAATCCCTATGGGCCACTGTTTGTGATTATTGTGTGGGCTGTTTAAAATTGTGATGGGCTTGGATTCCTCACAAGATCAGAATATGCACTTGAAGTGAAAAATATTTCATAAATCTGCACTGTGCAAATTTATGGTATATTAAATCACTTTTAGTATATTTTTTTGGGTAATGATTATGTTTGAGGTTTATATTGACAAAGTGACAATGTGACGAGATCGGGATCAATTTTATAAAGAATCATGAAACTTAAAGGCTAGATTCGGTTTAATTTTTTTGTGACTACGGAGTTGATCGGGTATCACTTATTTGTGATTGAAGTTGGATTTCACAAAGGCGTGTTCTTATTTTATCTTGAAGTCAGGGTTGGTTGGATGCATGACTTTCAATGATAACTTGCTCGAGCTTAAGATTTTGGATGAAATCTTGGATTATCTAGTTACCAGCAGTCGAGGTGGTTGGTTGATGACCTGGATAACTATCACTTAAAGGAGATACATTTTAGTTCTCAGTGTCACATGCATAAGACGATGTGGATAATTTCAAGCGGTGATGAAATTCTCATACTTTGTCTGGTGGGAGAGATTTGTCCATCCGGGACTTAATTGACTTTGGTGTGGCAATTGTTTTTCATCACTATCATGGAGGAAGAAAAGTGCATATCCGAGACTTAATTGACTCTGGTGCTACAATTTTGTCTTCGTGAAAGAGATAAGTATTTAGTACTTAGAGATTTAAATGGAGCACAAATTCTCTACACCATTTCGTCTAAAAAAAGTGCAAGCTTAAGTCACAAGAACGAGGAATTCTTCTTCAATTTCAAGTTTGGTATATCGGGTTTACTCCATCAGTGGTCACTTCAAATAGCCTACAAAACGGTTGGTTAAAAGATAGTCAGAGAGAGTTTATGAGTAGAGATCTGATCAGCAGTTGATTCTCACGGGACAGATTTAAGCTAATTTATTCCTCACACAAGTATTCAAGTATATATGCGTACAAGGTTTTGCTGATTTCGAGGTATCGAAACTAGCAAGGGGGAAGGAAGGCATACCCTTGAGCCGCCTTTGCCTTTCTTCTTCTTGAAAGCTTGTATAAGTCATTTTTCTTGAAAATCTTTTCATTGGGCAATGCCGGGAAGACTAATGTCATAACCGCAGAGATAATCAGAGCTTTAACTTATGGCTTTTGGGTGCATTTCTTCAACCACATGGGGGAAGTGATATCTTGTGAAAGGTAGTATGCATTATTTGAATTTCTAAGGAGAAGTGTTATGAGAAGAATTATTCAAGCGTAAGAAGATACGTTGTTGATCCTGTTAATGTTTTCCCCGAACGATCAATCACTAAGCTTATTCTTAAAGAAGCGGTAATATTTGATGTGGTATCCTACTAATTCCGCTATGCACTTAATTATTCTAAGCTTGTAAGAAAGCTTTGAAACTGCTCAAGAGAGGATTGCTAGTTTGGGGGGGAGCTTTAAAAGCTTCTAAATGATGAATATGTGGCATGATTTAAGGGGAAGCTAATTCAGAAGCTTCTCCTTAACCAGAAGTGTTTGGGTTACTTAGTTCATGCCTATTACAATATTTCTCCTACAAGGTACTACAAAGATGATTTATGTTGGAGTGCAGACTTGAAGTCAAAGACCACAGAAGACATCATCAGCATTGGAAGCTTCATGGAAGTTCTTGTTCTTAATCATTATGTACTTGTTAGGAAAATATTGTAAGTAATTCCGTATATCGTCCTGTGGGGGAATATTGTTAGGAATTCACTTTACATGACGACATTTACGGAATTACCACTGTTTAACATATCACCACACACAAGGACGAGAATAGTCAATATAGGATTCTTATGTAATGTGTGGTGGTATAAATACCCCTCTATGGCTTCCATAGAGGGGTTGAGGCTTTTGTATACTTCATTTTTCTTACATTTTACACACACTAGTTTCTCCCTCTACTTTCTCTCTTTAAAGATGACTATCATTTGGTTTGATTTACCAAGACCACCAGATCTATGATTCTTTGTTTCTTTCACTCTTTCAGCAGTCTTAATCTTTGAGCAGTTGTAACTTTTGTACTAGCAGCATTAACTTTTAACACCAGCAGTAGTAACTTATACACTAGCAGCATTAACTGTGTACAAGCAGTAGTAACTACTTAGAATATTTTCTTTAATCTTCACCAGCAGTACTAACTTTACACTAGCAATAGTAACTTTATACTAGCAGTACTAATATATACTAACAGTAGTAACTGTGAACTAGCAGTACTAGCAGCACTAACTACTTAGCATATTTTTCATTAAAGTTAATGAACAACACTAACTTTAGCTTAGCGGCAATAACACAAACCTTAGCAGCAGTAACTTCAAGAAGGCTTTTAATCCCAACATGTAGTTGCTACAGGATGTTGTGCCAATATACTATGGATGAAAAGTCAACTCACTGACTATGACATCATATATGAAAAGGTACCCATATTTTGTGGTAACATTAGTGCTATTGCAATTTCAAGCAATCCAGTTCTGCACTCAAGAACAAAGCATATTGATATCAGATATCACTTTATCAGAGATCATATTCTCAAAGGGGACATTGAAATACATTTCATTCCCACTCAATATCAACTTGCTGATATCTTCACCAAGCCTCTAGATGAGCCAACTTCCAAAAGATTGATCGTTGAACTAGGTATGCTGAACATTGATTCAAAACCTGAAGCTTCAGCACTGCCTAAAGAAAATTGAAGCTTCAGCTCTTTCATCCAAAACTAAACAAACTTTCTTGTAAAATGTCAGTTCAGTTTTTGCATACAACCTTTAACTTGCTTAAGTAAAGTAACTGAGCAATCACATATGTCTCACTCATGGATTTTTATGAGCATGTGTGGTTTTGTCGCCTTCGCTGGAGCATAGATATTGGTTAAGTCAAGAACTGAACAAACCTAATGTATTTTCTTCGGTTCAGTTTTGACAAATAATTTTATCTAAATCTTTAGATATCTCTCGAGTGAAGTAACTGAGCAATCATATATATCTCATTCATGGATTTTCATGAGCATTTATGGTTTTGTCGCCTTTGCTGGAAGATTGATGATGATGAAGATTACAATAATCTGTTCAACATGACATAACATCAAACCTGAACCTAGTTCAGCTTTTTCAAACATCAATCTCAAGGTCAGTTTTTTTTTAAAAGGTTTGATTTTTAAAATTTAATATTTAAATATGTTAAAAGAATAAATCCAAAAGTTAGAATGATCTCATCATCTTTCTCTCACCTACTTTTGCATTGAATAGACAGTTGTTCACTGTTCTATGTGTCAGATACATGCTTTACTGACTTTCATTAAATACAAAGTTTAGCACACATGTTGAAAACAAACCCTAAACATTCCCATAACTTTAAAACCTCAAATGATAATTACAAATTCTCAAAAAGAATTTTGTAATTTCATCAGTCATATAAATCACAACACACTAATCAACAACTCATTCTCACAAACAAAACCAAAACACCTCAAACCAGATCAAACCTTCAAAACCCTCACCACTCAACATGGCAGAATCATCATCATAAAAGACCTCATCAACTAAAATCACTCCTAAAGAAGAACCTGTCATTCTTGACAAACCTGAAAGCCCAAACCCTTTCTTACCTACAAGTCAGGTTGATTTCACCTTTGATGAGATCACTTTCAACACCAACAATGAAGTTGCACTTCTGTATCCCTCACATCCTAACCAAGATTACTTTGAGGTTGTATCAGACTTCATTTCCAAATGCTGTCTAAAGGAAGCATTCACAAGAGCCCCAAATCAATACAAAGAGTGCCTGAGTAAAGTCCGGTATACAGCAAAGACCTTAGATGACTCTAAGGTTTAGATATCCTCTCTTATAGGAGGAGTTAGAGGAGACATAGGTATCACCACCTTTATGAATGCTCTTAGGGCACAATACCTACCTCACTCAAGTATATATGTTCCCTCACCCTTTATAACAACAGTGAGACCATGGTTTGCAACAATAGGGTATATGGGAGAGATTGGGTCAAAAGGAACTCTCAAAAAGAGTTGCCTTCCTCCTAGGTAGAGGTTGCTGATGGCTCAAATCATGCCGTGTTTAGGTGGTAAAACAGGTGGCCTATATCAAATATTATATAAAGATGCCACTATCTTGTATTGTCTGGCCAATGGAGTACAGGTGGATTATGCAAAGATAATATGGGAGGATCTAATTCATAAGCTAAACAAGAAGACTAGGGAAAAGATTGTTTCCTATCCTAGGTTTCTATATCTTCTACTAGAACATATGATGCCTGAATATGAAAATTAAAAGCTCACCATAAACCCTACTCAGGTCTTCAGTGTTCACAACTTGACACTAAAGCCAAGCCAACCTGAAGAACCTCCTTTCACTGACCATATGAAGGCCATCTGCAACCTAGATGTGCCTGTGGACTCCAAAGCTCCAAAACCTTTCTCACAAACTAAGGAGGTTCCCCAAGGCAAAAAGCCTAGAGCTAAAAGTAGACTTAAAAGAAAACGATCTTCAAAACACACATCTGAGTCCACCACTGAGGCATCCAAATCCTAAACAAGCCAATCAAAAAAGGAAACTAAGTCCAATTTGGACAAGGACAAAAGCCCAAGCCATCTTTTACCTCCCATACCAGTGGTTGGTGAAATGCATTAAGCGGCACAACAAGCAGCTGGTGGCCCAACATCTTTAAGGACCACCAGTGAAGATGGAGCCCTCCATCAGCTCAGTAGTGGTATATCTGTATTTATTATTATTGAACCTGTTTATTTAGCTTTTTTTATTTGCACTCTGAGTCTGCATCAAGACATGATGCTTCAGCAGATCCCACAGCTGAAGCTGATCCTGGAATATCTGCTTCTAAGGATTCCATATCTTAAAAACAGGGTATGGATGAAGGAACCAAAAACTACTCATTTGATCATATATTTGCAGGGTCTAATCTAAGTGTTCTTATAGATAAAACCAAATCTACTAGAGATGGTTTAAAACTGCCCACACTGATTCAGGTGCAAATAAGGAATCCATAGCTGATGGCATCTCACTTAAAGTAAAGCTGGAGGATTTATCAGATATCTTGAAAGACACAAGATCTGCCTTCTTCACTCCTGACTCCCCACTGGATGAGCCAATCATTGTTTCATATGAGAGTGAAAAGGAAGAGGAAGTTGCAAAAGATAAAGACACTGAAGCCGCTTCTCATGATGTACCTAAAGATACTTTAGTCTCACCTCCTCCATCTCTAAAATCAGCTTAAATTCAAAAGTTAATGGATCAGGTTCACTTACTTCAGTCTTAGAAGGAAGAGCTGGAACAAGCAAAATCAAAAGCTGAAGCAGAAGTTGCCTCAATAAAAGCTAAGCCCTTATATCTAGACATCAACCAGCTTACTGAACTTCTGGTAACTTCTTTGAAACCTGAACTATCCAAACTCTTAGCCTCACATGACTTTGCTAGTTGCTTACCAACTGAACTGAAAGAGCTCCCCACAAAAATCACTGGATTATCTAGAGAGATTAAAGAGCTAAAGAAGAATGTTAGAGACATGGAAATAGAGCTGCCTGGGGATCTAAAAGAGATTACAACAAAACTAGAGACATTCACTTCTACTATCTTCAGTCTTTCATCCCAGGTAGCTGAACTGAAGAACATTCAATGGGAACTTCCAGCAGAGTTTCTTAATTTTCCAAGTCAAGTTTCTTCAGTTAAACAAAAGCTCAAGACTTTAGATTCTCTTCCAAGTCTTTTGCACAAGGTTACTGATGTAGGTTTTACAAGCTTTAAATTTATAATACTAGAAATACCGATTTTTACTAAAAACACAACACTCGGGAAGTATACCCGTTCGTGTATAGTATAGCTTTTTGGTAAGTCCAGGTCGTTCCACGGGAATTGAAGTTTTCACAGTTTGTAATTAAGATGCTAAGGATAATAAGATTGTCACGGATCAAATTAACCAAATCTTGCATATATTGGATATTACAACGAAAGTGATTAAAAGATGATTCAATCAAATGATTAAGGTATGTTTGGTTAGGCAATGATCACTTAGATAATGATGTATTTGAAATAGTATTTATAAGTCGAGAAAATATAGTTATCACAAGTTATAAATCCTTTCGGCCTTTAAATATAACTAGTGATTATATTGATTAATAACAACAAATCCTTTCGGCCTTTATAAGTTATTATAACCAATATATTAGATGGATTGATAGAACACATGTATAAAGAAACCTTTCGGCCTATTTTCTTATATAAAATATGTTTTACCAATTCAATAAACTCATATCCAAACACTACATATCAAAGATCACATTATGCCCAAACAAACATAATACAACTACTCCATGTTCATATTTATAACAACCATATTATAAATGATAAACTCATAATATTTCATCATAAATATAAATAAGAATGTACCAACGATTCGTAAACGAAAGTGTATGAGAACAAAAGATCGAATAACCAAATATTCGACTCAACAACCAATACCAACATCAACCAATGATTCCAATATCAAGCCTACACCTTATAATTCTGTAACCAACCGAAATATATCACCAATATCCTTAGAATTCAGCGGCAACAACAATGGTAGACAAAAAGTGGGTGTTTAGCAATGGGTTTTATGATGAACACTTGAAGAATTATGGTTGATTCTCCAAGTATATGGGTGTTAGATTCTGGAAACATATAAATGAGGTCTAGGAATGATGGTTAATATCTGGAAATTGATGATGGAGAGTGATGGTGGTGATGTTGGTTTGAAAGGGTGTTTGGTTCCTTGGTTTGTCAAGCCAAGATCACCAAAAATACTTCTTCTAAGTGATCTAAAACGAAGTGGGAGTTTGTGTATGTAAGAGATATGGAATGAGGTGATTAAGGGTTGTATTTATAGGCTAAAAATGGGCCAAAGTGTGCCGCACAAACTTATTTGTGCGCCGCACATCGGGTGCTAATGCACTTAGCATTTAATTGCATTTAATTTTTCCTCAGACTGAAAAGTGCGCCGCACAAACCGCCACACTTTATGCATATTCAGTAGTTAGCCTTTTTCATAGTTGTAGATAATTGAATTCTCTTTCTGTGGCCACTTGAATCAACTAAAACGGAGTTTGTATGACCGAGTAATGGTCAAAACAGTGAGCAGGTGTCGGGAGATCATTAACTTGAGTTATTTCTTCGTTTAAGCTTCAATTCTTCGTCTAATCTTTCGTATTCTTCCATTTCACATATCATGAACCTATAATAGCAAATATACTTGATTAAGTGCCAAAAGTTCACGAGAAATGATAAAATAAATTCAAATAACGTCGCCGAAAACATGTATAATTTAGGCGTTATCAAATCCCTCCACACTTAGTTGTTGCTTGCCCTCAAGCAATCAAAGCGAGAAAACAAGATCATTTATCGTGACGTGGAGAAAAAAATAATTTTAGCATTAACAAGTGTTTACTAGTTTTATACCTTTTTAGGCATACACATATAACAGAGCACCTCACACAGGGAAAGTGTTTGTTTTTGAATTCACATGAGTCACTCAGATAGGGTTTTATATTTGTGAAGTCATTCAATTGCACAGACATAATCTAGGTCGCTACTATATGCTTGTACTAGACACATAAACATGCCCATTGCGGCGTGTGCACCTAGACAAAAATCTCAAAGAGGCAAAACGTGATAACGATGAGGGTGAATAGCAGATACTTGATTCCATGTGCCAGAACTTTGCCTTATACTTCGAACATTATTATTTTTTTTCTTTTCTCTTTTTTTATAATTTTTTTTCATTCCGGATACTACGATAACTAAGGCTGGCACAAAACTTCTTCTTCATCGAGCACTTTTTTCTTGCTCTTTGGATACTTTAAGGATCTCAACGCTAAAAGCGAGTGCTGCAGATACATGATTTCATAGGGATTTATTTCACGTCTTATCATACGACTTTGTCTATAAATTAACATCACTGCAGTCTAGTAAATGTGATCAAGCACAAGTTTTGGAACTACTAAATTACTGGCCCACTCATATAATTTTCAACCAATACCAATGTTCCAGAAAAAGCGACAAAGACCATACGTACATATTCGTAACGATGGAATAGACATATATGACTGCATTCAACCCTAACTCGAACAAGCTAAAGGCAAAAATTATCTTGGGTATCAAAGATGGATACCCGAATTCTTTAAGGCTAAATTTCTTACAATTTTAGTGGACAGTTTTTATGCTAGTTATAGTGTCAATCCGGGTGGATTTGCCTTACTAAGAGTATGCATTTTTTAAGTTTTTTGAAGGAAAGCATATATTAGAATTTTTAAATTTTTTAAATTTTTCCAGAAAATATCAGTTGAAAGTTTGAAAAATTTTGCAGGGCAAACATAGAGGGACATGATTAATTTTTCCTATTTGCTACCCCTTCACACTTAAGTTGAACATTGCCCTTAATGTGAGAGCTGATAAATATAGAAAATAGGGAAAATTAAGGAAAAACGGTACTTCTCGGGGTTCTTAAGTTCTTGGTTTAATTATGAAGGATATGGCGCGAAACGGAACGCCAAGCATGTGTATTCTATCACATGTAATATAATACTCCAATTACATAAGTCTCCAAGTGTAAAATGCCAACCACCAATCCAAGCTCCACCTGTTTTATTTAATCTATAAAATAGACAAAACTACAAGAAAAACATTAAATACAAAAGCGCACTTTCATAGGCACCACGGTTCCATTTAGGATATGCAACAAGCCTTTAAACCCCTCGGTGTCCCGAGTGGACGAGTTATAGTCTCGTGAGGGTTTCCAGCGAACACACCTACAAAGTTCGATAAATTTCTTTTTGGAAGCAGAAATCGAGTAAGAAACACGGGTCCATGCACATCAAACTTATCAAACTGCAAATTTTTTAGTTTATATATATATATATTTTAGTTTTAGGTTTTTTTTTAGGTTTATTATTATTATTTACTATTACTATTATTATTATTATTATACTTAACTTGATTTAAGATTCCTTTTTGATACGGTTCAAGTGGGAATAATCCACATTTAAACGTTGAGGGTATGGGGTCTTTGGTATATAATCACGGAATGGATATTCATTTGTTTTAACCATATGATAGTTTCCTTTCGATGTCTTAATTGGGCGGTCTTTTTTGATTTTATTGTTAACGATGATAGAAGGTGGTGGATCTTTTTGAATTTTCGGATAATCATCGGACTTTTCACTCCCGGTGAATATGACATTCACTTGCTCAGTGTGAGCTTGAGGAGGAGGTGGGTCAGTCCTATCGGTATGTTCCGAAGATACGTTTTGAGATTTCGACCACTCATCTATTTTTCTTTCCATATTTTTAATTTTAGTTTGAAAATTCTTTTCATTTTGCTTCATCTTTAAAATCATATCGTTAACATTGTTTTTTAAAAACATATTTGTAACTCTTTGACCATCCAAGAATTTTGTGATTGATTTTTTAAAATCAATTTTAGATTGAGGTTCTTGGTTGACTGTTTTAGACTCTTTGTTAGGTAAAACACCGATGGTTTCTGGCAAAAAGTTTCCAATGAACAGTTCTCATGCTACGGATACGTCTTTTGAAATCTTCTAGATCATTTTCACATCATTGTTTAATTCTTTGAGCGATTTCTCGAAATCATTAGGATCATGATATGTTTGGTGAGAATACGAATCATGAGAAAATTGATTTTTATGACCTTCAGATTGGATGTAATTTGCTTCATGACGTTCACACATCGGCGTGTCATCATTCAGGTTGTTTTTAGAAGCGTTTCCCTCTCTAAGCTCATTGTATTTGTTACGTATATCTTGCACTTCTTCATTTAAGCTTATAATTTGAGAATCCATAGCCTTCAATTTTTCTATAAATCGAGAATTATCAGTATTACTATCACTTCCATCAGCGAAGGAAACAGATTTTCGATGATGTTCATTTTTAGATTTAATGGGCCAATCATGTTCAAAAAGGACTTTATCATCAAGAAATTGAAAAGCTTGATTTGGACTTTTATAGAGGAAGATTCCTCCAGCTGTTACGTCTAGGATTCCTTGAGTGGGTTCGTCTAGACCATGATAGAATATTTGAATAATAGCTCCTTTGGTCAGACTATGCCCATGGCATTTTCGAAGCATGTTCTTGAGTCTTAACCAGGTTTCGGTTAGACTTTCACATACAAGTTAAGAGAAATTTCTGATTTCAAGTAAAAGACGGTTAAATAACAAAAGTGGAAAGAATCTGTTTATAAAATGTCTTCTCATTTGTTCACACGATGTTATAGACTCTTCATTAAGATCGTTAAACCAGGTTTTAGCTTCATCGCACAAGGAAAAGGGAAATATCAAAAGCTTTACGGCTTCGCTTTGAGTTTCACCGTATTTAAACATGTCGCAGATTGCGAGAAATTCACGGATGTGTCCTTTACGGATCGGACGCAGAGAACCATAGATTTTATTTTCACCGAAATATCATTTAAGTGAGTACTATTGATAACAAAGTTTTCATCAACATTGATTTGAACAATGGCAGAACTAGGAGTCGGTGCTATAGTCTCAGCACTTTCCCACATAGGCTGATCATCAGGATCGAGAATTATTTGTTTGGGTTCAACATCCTCTTCAGGTATATTTATGATGACAAAGTCATTAACGGAAGAATGTTAGGTTAAAGATTCGATCCGAATGTATTCTTTTCAGAATATTTTAAATTTACAAGTCCTTGTTATTAAATTTTTATTAAATTTATATATTAGATTCACAACTTGTTTTCCGTAAGATAGGGGATTTATACATACATTAAGCATTTTGCAAAAAGATATTTTTATATATATAATTAAGGCTAATAGGATAATATTCAAAATAAAGTAAATTATTTTCATATATTATATATATATATATTATATATATATTTTTTATATATTTTTTAATTTTCTAGATTTATATATATATAGATATATATTTTAATTTAATTATATATAGCAAATAAGGATAAATAAATAAAAGTTTTTTTTTTGAAAAAGTGCGGCGTAATTTAGGAAAAGCACGTCGGCTTTTTGGAATTTTTATGTTTTTTTTTCGAATATTATGATAAACTAGATAATTACAAATACACAAGACATATAATCAGATAAAATACAATTCCAAATAATTATAGAACCTAAGACTAGCAGATTGGGGTTTTGGTTTTGGTTTTTTGAAATAAAATTCTATTTGTGAAAATTTGCAGAAAGTACGGCGTACTTAGGTAAAGTACGGTATACTTCCTGGGTTTTCAGGAAAACCGGCGCACAAATAGGATGTGCAGCGTACTTCTTGAAGAAAAAAAAGATTTTTTTTGTTTCCGTTTGCCAGAAAACGGTAGGGCGAGTTTGAAAATTTTGATTTGCAAAACAGTAGACAACTTAACAAGAAACAATTTAGCACCAAAAATAAGCAACAAACTATAATAACTTAAACAATTCCCTAGCAACGGCGCCAAAAACTTGATGTGTGTTTTACAAGCTTTAAATTTATAATACTAGAAATATTGATTTTTACTAAAAACACAACACTCGGGAAGTATACCCGTTCGTGTATAGTATAGCTTTTTGGTAAGTCCAGGTCGTTCCTCGGGAATTGAAGTTTTCACAGTTTGTAATTAAGGTGCTAAGGATAATAAGATTGTCACGGATCAAATTAACCAAATCTTGCATATATTGGATATTATAACGAAAGTGATTAAAAGATGATTCAATCAAATGATTAAGGTATGTTTGTTTAGGCAATGATCACTTAGATAATGATGTGTTTGAAATAGTGTTTATAAGTTTAGAAAATAGAGTTATCACAAGTTATAAATCCTTTCGGCCTTTAAATATAACTAGTGATTATATTGATTAATAACAACAAATCCTTTCGGCCTTTATAAGTTATTATAACCAATATATTAGATGGATTGATAGAACACATGTATAAAGAAACCTTTCGGCCTATTTTCTTATATAAAATATGTTTTACCAATTCAATAAACTCATATCCAAACACTACATATCAAAGATCACATTATGCCCAAACAAACATAATACAACTACTCCATGTTCATATTTATAACAACCATATTATAAATGATAAACTCATAATATTTCATCATAAATATAAATAAGAATGTACCAACAATTTATAAACGGAAAAGGGGTGTTTGGCAATGGGTTTTATGATGAACACTTGAAGAATTATGGTTGATTCTCCAAGTATATGGGTGTTAGATTCTGGAAATGTATGAATGAGGTCTAGGAATGATGGTTAATATCTGGAAATTAATGGTGGAGAGTGATGGTGGTGATGGTGGTTTGAAGGGGTGTTTGGTTCCTTGGTTTGTCAAGCCAAGATCACCAAAAACACTTCTTCTAAGTGTTCTAAAACAAAGTGAGAGTTTGTGTGTGTAAGAGATATAGAATGAGGTGATTAGAGGCTGTATTTATAGGCTAAAATAGGCCAAAGTGCGCCGCACATCGGGTGTTAATGCACTTAGCATTTAATTGCATTTAATTTTTCCTCAGACTGAAAAGTGCGCCGCACTTTGTCCAAAACCGCCACACTTTCTGCATATTCAGTAGTTGGCCTTTTTCATGATTGTAGATAATTGAATTCTCTTTCCGTGGCCACTTGAATCAACTAAAACGGAGTTCGTATGACCGAGTAATGGTCAAAACCGTGAACAGGTGTCGGGAGATCATTAACTTGAGTTATTTCTTCGTTTAAGCTTCAATTCTTTGTGTAATCTTCCGTATTCTTCCAGGACACATATCATGAACCTATAATAGTAAATATACTTGATTAAGTACCAAAAGTTCATGAGAAATGATAAAATAAATGCAAATAACATCGTCGAAAATATGTATAATTTAGGCGTTATCAGTTACTGATACCTTGAACAGGTTTGCCACCATGGTGGAAAATGCATCAGGAGCTACAAGCATGAATGTTCCTTCAGCAGGCAAAGCAACTACTTTACCTGCTGAAGGGGAGAAGAACACCAAAGATGCTAAAACAAACCTGCAAAAACAATTAATTGAGCTTTTGGGCATTGAGGTGGTAGAACAATACCACAGCAAGAAGTTACTCTTTGATAAATATTGTGACAAGATACTAAAAAGAAGAAAAAGCTCAAAGATCATAAACTATGATGTTCTCACACAAAAGGGCCCTATCTCACTAAAAGTATATAAGGAAGATGGGTTAAGTAAAGTCATTGAAAATCTCAAAGTCAATGACTTACATCTTGCTGAATGGAGAGAGGTGGTACAAGCTTGTCCTAATAGAAGAGAAAAAGGATGGAAAACCATCTATGGATTGATAAAGACAAGAATGGAATACCTTGAGCAAACTAAAAAAGAACTAAAGATTGACTTCAGTAAACCCCTCAAAGAACAATACCCTCTGAATGAGCTAAATGAATTAGCAAACAAGAAAAGAATAAGAACTAGTGACTTAAAAGACTACTCTAGGTCAACAAAGAAACACAAGTCATCTAGTTCAGCATGAAGAAGAGGTTCATTGAGCAGCTAAGGCAGTAGAATAGAAATCGTTTGTAATAACTTTATCTTTTGTAAATGTAATGTAATGAAAGTTAGAATGAATGGTTATCAGTTTATGTTCAATTTATATCAGTTGTGTAAGAAGAAGTTTTTTTGCTCACTTACAACTGATTTTAACTTAGGCTATTTATATATTCAAATAGGGAGAGATTGTTGGGTTCAGTTCCTGAGCCCTTCAGTCTTTTAATAGATTTAAACATAAAATCCCCTAAGTATTACTCAAGCTGAAGTATTTCAGTTTGAGTCGTTGAAGTTTCTTTAGCGTCAGCTCTTGAGGTCCTTAAAAGACTGGGAAGTATCTTCACTTCAGTTTATGCAACGGTACATAAACTGAAGAAGGCCCTTGGTTGGAGCTTCAGTTCAGCTTGGTTGACAATTCCAAGATGAGCGTAGTCTATCTCCTTAACAGAAGTTGAAACGTGTTGTTTCACTTCTAGAAGGTTTACAAGGCGGGAAAAAGATTGCTTTATGTCAAAATGAATAAAGCAATCTCCTTGGAAAAGGTGCTTCTAAAGTTGGTATAGAAGTACAACAACTTTCCTTAAAGGACTGTACCTGGTACTTTAGAGCATGTCTGCATTAAATGGTATCTCACCCACCCATTGGATGCATGACACGTCTACTAGGTTAACTTGTAAACCCTAATCTCTTTGCCTATAAAAGGAAAGAGATTCTCAGAGTAAATGCTATCTCCTCCAATTAATGTGCACATTAATTAGAAGAGATAGCATTTACTCTGAGAATCTCTTTCCTTTTATAGGCAGAGAGATTAGGGTTTACAAGTTAACCTAGTACACGTGTCATGCATCCAATGGGTGGTTGAGATACCATTTAATGCAGACGTGCTCTAAAGTACCAGGTATAGTCCTTTAATGAAAGTTATTGTACTTCTATACCAACTTTAGAAGCACCTTTTCCAATAAGATTGCTTTATTCCTTTTTACATAAAGCAATCTTTTTCCCGCCTTGTAAACCTTCTAGAAGTAAAACAACACGTTTCAACTTTTGTTAAGGAGATAGACTACGCTCAGCTTGGAATTGTCAACTAAGCTGAACTGAAGCTCCAACCAAGGGCCTTTTTCAGTTTCTGTACCGCTGCATAAACTGAAGTAAAGATACTTCCCAATCTTCTAAGGACCTGAAGAGCTGATGCTGAAGAAACTTTAGCGACTCAAACTGAAAGACTTCAGCTTGAGTAATACTTAAGGGATTTTATGTTTAAATCTACTGAATCAAAAAAGGAAACTAAGTCTAGTTCGGCCAAGGACAAAAGCCCAAACCATCCTTCACCTCCCACACCAGTGGTTGGTGAAATGCATAAAGAGGCACAATAAGCAGTTGGTGGCCCAACATCTTTAGGGGCCACCAGTAAAGAAGGATCCCACCCTCAGCTAGTAGTGATATGTCTGCATTTATTATTATTGAACTTTTTATTCAGCTTCTTTCATTTTCACTTTGAGTCTGCATCAGGACATGATGCTTCAGCAGATCCCCGAGCTGAACCTGATCCTAGAATATCTGCTCTTAAGGATTCTATATCTTAAAAATAGGTTATGGACGAATACACTTTTCCAAGGTCATTTAACCCCTAAATCATGCAAATCTGCTATATTATTGCA
Organism: Tanacetum coccineum; assembly: GCA_026074375.1. NCBI lineage: Eukaryota > Viridiplantae > Streptophyta > Magnoliopsida > Asterales > Asteraceae > Tanacetum > Tanacetum coccineum. The sequence goes on along the minus strand of BQNB010020453.1, from coordinate 32,942 downwards.
CTAAATACTTTCTTTTTGTGTAATTAACATTTGGGAAGCACTTGGACGAAAAGAACGTGACTTGGGCTCGATTCAAGAAGAAACAAGACAAAAACACAACTTTTCAAGCTTGCGACCACCCTCCTGACGGCATCACCAGAAGTGGCTAGAAAGTGGATTTTTGGATATATTATGTGACGGTTTAGTGTGTGGAGACGGCATCACCAAGAGTTATTGACGTCGTCACAACTGTAATGTGCCGTCATCACCAGAAGACTTGACGCATCAGGAGTTGCCAACTGAAGAAAACCTTATAGGAATTCGACAGGGTGACGGCGTCACGAAACCCTAGCGACGCTATCACGACCCAATTCCTATATATACAAACTCTTTATTTTCATAATTTGTGTGTGGAACTTGAGAGAGCTATTGTGCAACCATTATTGACGAATTTTAGGGTTTCCTAAGACTATTTGTACTACCATAACTCCATGTTTAATTAAAGTTAAGTTTTTCATTCATTAATCATTACAATATGTCTATGTGTTGTGTGATTATCTATCTTTCTTTTCTTCAATTTAACATGCTAGGCTAAATTAATTAGTGTTTGCTTATGATTATATGAAACCTAGTTGTGATCTTTGATATTATTGCATCTTGTTAGTGGTGTGCACGTTAAGCATTAGAAAACTGGCAGTACTCCGTACCACTGTTAGATTTCTAGTGAAACGTGATTAGGTTAGATGAAACCCTCGATCTAGGTTATCAACTGGGTTGATTCCTTCTTAAATATTTAATGCCGTGAATTTACTATTAAGAGGGAGCGTGTCTGACAGGTAACGTCTGACTAGGCTGTCACATAAAATGCGAACTTGAGCAACACGCTGTAGAATTAGGGGAATACTTACACATTAAACTAACGAGTGTTATAAAGCAATAAGTTAGAGAAATCAACTAGGGAGTAATGCATGATTCATGTTTGTTTACCAATAAGAGTTTTTGCCAATTTTACTTTTCTTGCATAATTAGATTAAAATAAGATTAGTTGTAGTTTAGTTTAAAAACCCTTCCTTCAAAACCCGAGATTTTACTTGCTTTCATATAATTTAAAAACATAAAAATACTCTTCCCCCAACCTTTAGATCTTAGTGAAGATACAGTTCGAACCTACCTTACTATTCCCTTAGAGAACGATCAATCTCTTGAGTCTTGCTTATACTACAGTACAACGGTTAGGTACTCTGCCTAGGAGGACTATAAAACTTTGTTGTTGCAATCCGCCGCATCAAGAAAAAAGATGTCTTCTCTTCAGTAGTGATGTGGTTGAGCATATGAAGAATAAGATCCAAAGGAATAAGTTTAGTTCAACGAGGATGGCCATGCGTCGTTGAAAGACGTCGATCTCCTCACCAAGAAGCTGAGTGAAATGACTTTGCTTCAAGAAGTTTACGAGGCTGGAAAAGTTTGCTTTATATGAAAAAGAATAAAGCACATTTTCTTAGGAATTACTTCTTCCAAAGTTGGCAAATAAGCATTAAGGAGTGTACTAAACTGTATCTTAAAGAAGACTTTTCTCTTTCCTTGTATACAAGAGTTAAATGGTATCCCAACCACTCATTTGATTCTTGACATGTGTAAAGGGGAACCCCTTATAAGCCTTAATTTTCTGCTATAAAAGAGAATGTTATAATGTAGTAAATGAAATATCTTGCAGTTAAGGTAAAACACATTCAAAAGCATTTACTCCTCAGATCAGACTTGGTCGATGAAGCTTCAGCGAGTAAGTAAAGACTATACTTCAACATAACTTAGGTTAGTGTTTAAGTTAGAGAGAAGATCACCAAATTGTCATTCAACTAGCTTTACTATTCCACAAGTAAACCTTGTTATAAATTCTTTTGATTCATTATAATAAGAATTTATAAACGTTGAAAATACTAGGGGTGTGCAAGGTTTGGTTTGGGTCGATTTCTGGCTAAAATACTAGGGATGTGCAAGGTTTGGTTTGGTTTGGGTTGGTTAGTGTTTATGTTAATAAATATATAAATAATAATAATAATAATAAAGATACAGATAATAATGAGAAAAATAACAATGATAAAAATAATAAATAATAATAATTAATAATTAAGAGTTAATACTAATAAATAATAATAATAACATTAATAATAATAATAATATTAATAATATTAATATTAATAATTATTATTATTAAGAGCATTTTTTCACTAATTTTTTATAACTCGCTTGAGCTTTTAATAAAGTGATTTATAATAATAATAATAATATATAAATACTAATGATTTACAGTATAAAATTTTGAATTACAATATAATTCTAAACTTTCCATCTAACTCCCAATGTAATCTCAATTTTCTCCCTTTTATGTAATTGTAATGATATGATTACAATTACAACACAAACCAAACAACATACATAATGTAATCTGAATTACAATTCCTTATATTCTGCAAACCAAACAACCTATATGATGTAATCAAATTTTAGTTACATCAAAATTACACTAGATTACAACGAATCAAACGTCGATGATGTACACTTTTTTTATTTTAATGTAGCGATCATTTTAGAAAGTGTGCCTTAACTGGATTTTGGTACTTGGAAAAGACAAGATGTAGAAATAAGGTAATTAGGACAAAATTATCACGATTCATCAACACCAACCCCTATTTACCTTTTGTTTTGATTTTCATGAATAGTATAATTTTCTGAATAAATTTAGGTTGGTGATTTTGAAAATTAAAAAGGAAAGTAAATTGAGGAAGAAGACAAAGGTATATTTGTTATTTCACATGTCTTGACTTTGACTTTTACTAACGAAAAAAATAAGTGAGTGTTAGTGAATAGTACACTTTAATGGCATAAAATGCAAAAGACGTAACCACAATGTCATTATTTGCAAAAAAGATATCAATGTCAAAGAGTGCAATTTCAAGAAACCACATGGATATTTTTTTGTAGTTTACCCTAATTTTAAGCAATAACAAATTAACTCATATAAAAACTATAGATTATTCACGTGATGGTGTGACAATACACATGCAGTAGCTGATATATTATTGAGGTATGAGGTTAAAGTAGCCGATAATGACCGGTAGTTGCAAATTAATTAAGAAAACACCATATCTAATTTTAAAAATCATTTTCATAATGTTAAAAAAAATTAGTTCTATAAAAATACACCTTATAAAAAAATTTCTCGCACTTTTTGAGTTATTAACAATGTTTATTATATTTATCCCACATAGCTATTATGCTTAAAATATTAAGGTAGTTCAGGGTCATTACGCTATGATTAAAATAAGTAATTGTGAAATTAAAAAACATGTGATGGTCTCGATCTCCATTAATGAAGTTTCTTACAGGTTGGTTATGCTTAGGAACCATAGGGATTAGATATTGTTTTTACGGTTTCATATTTTTCTCTTTTTTTTGTATGGCCTTTATTTCTCTGTGGTTTGTTTTGTTTTTGTTTCATTATGGGTGATCATAATTGGAAATCGTTTAATTCTAATGAAGATCAAACCAGAAAAATCTCCAAATCTGTTTTTGTGCTTACACAAACTTCCCTGAACACTTTCAGTGCTCGAGATTTTGGAATGTGTGCATTGAATACAGTTTTAGATAGTAGACGCTTATATTCCCTTCTAAAGATCAAAGGCAGGTAAACGTTTTGCCTTCATTCGATTCATCAAGGTTTTTAATTTGGAATGCTTGACTGAAAACCTCTACACTATATGGATGGGAAGTTTTCGCCTACATGCAAACAAGGTTCTTTTTGAAAGAGAGCAAAAACCTAGGGCTCAATTAAATGCAAGTGTCCAGAGGGCTCATGTTCATACTGCTATAAACTCAGGTAATAACAAAGGTTCTTTTGCTTCTATTCTCAAAGAAGGTTCTTTGAACCTATTGTTACCGCTGAGTCAATCAACATTAGTTTTGGATGATTTATCACTAAAGGAGCATGATTTTGCATGTCGTTAATGGGTTAAAGTCAAGGGGTTTCGGTATCCAACTCTACATTATTCTTCGAAAGAGGGATTTCAACGGTTTAAGTTAACATACCTTTGGAGGTCTTTGGAGTTCTCATTGAATTGGGTTCTTTAGACGCTATGGAGAAATTTGTAATCATGTCGGTGTTGGGTCATGGTTCACATTGATTAAACCGGCATGTAAGTCGTTTGAATCTGATGAAAGGATAGTTTAGGTCTCATTAGAAGGTCTTCCAATCAGAGCATGGACTACAAATACATTCTCAAAAGTAGCATCAAAGTGGGGTGACCTAGTAGTATAAGAGGAGTCCGAGGAAAATTCTTTGGCTTATAAGCACCTATGTATAAGATAAAGATGAATTGAAATTTTCAACGAAGCATTTAAAATTATCCTTAAAAAAGTCCATTGGATAAGTGCCAAAGAATTGGATGCTTGGGTTCCTAAATACCTTAACGAAGACTACACTTCTGATGACGAGTCATCTAAATCAGATGAGGGTGTATACGTGTTTCCGAGGATATGGAGCATACTAATCAAAAATGATAAATTGAAGTCTTGTTTACAAAGTCTCTTAATCAAGTTATATGAAAGGAAATGACTGTTCAGAAACTGCTCCAAATTTTCACATCGAGGAAATCGCCTCTCATATCTAAAGAAACCATTTATATATCTATGAGCTTTTGCAAAAGAAGAATGTAAATATTATGTTATCAAAAGATTCAGGTCCTTCACATCCCCCTGGTTTTACCCCTAATGATGAAGATTCGGGTACTGTTAAAGATCCTCTTAATGATCAGGTGAAGTCCATCCCTACAAAGAATCGTTTTACTCTCCATAATGGAGATACTTCTTCACAAAGATCCACTAGTATGCTCATTTCTGGAGGTTCAATTCTAAAAGTCATGGAATGATTTGGTTAAGGTTGACAAACAATGGGGTATAATATACGGAGGATGTTTTCAATATTTTACCAAAATTATTGTGTGCCCATGGATGATAGTAATGTTAATATAAGAAATTTTAATTCTCTAAATATTCAAGGCCTTGGTCTATAAGGCAAAAAATGGGTGGCTTAAAAGATTGTGTACACAAATTAAAATCAAACTTCGTTTGCTTTCAAAGAGAAAAGATGGAGAGTATTGATTGTTTTTTACATCATGGCGGTTTGGGGAAACTGTTCTTTTGTCATGCAGTGAGCTCTTCGCGTATTGGAACTCTGGAGGTATTTTATGTTATTTAGGAGCTAAACATGGTTCATCAAAGATCACGTCTCTTCTTCAGATTATTTTCCTGCAATTATGGGTACATGGGCTCCCTTTTCCACAAAGCTTCTCATTATTTCTGTATATTCTCCTCAAGAGCTTTGAGAAAAAAAAGAATTATGAAGTTATTTAAGTACTTGGATGATTGATAGGAAGGTGAGGATTCGTTATCCTATGTAATTCTAATAAAGTGTGGATGGAGCATGAAAGGTTCGGTTCCTCTTTTAACATTCAAGGTGCTAACATTTTTAACAATTTTATATCAACGGCATGTTTGATAGATCTTTCATTAGGAGGATATTCATACACTTGGTCTCACAAATTGGCCTCCAAGGTGAGTAAGCATGACCACTTCCTTATTTTGAAGGTTTAATGGTGTTGTTCCCTTACTTATTAGGTTTATGTCTTGATATTATAATGTATGAATCAAAATTCGAGATTATAGGCCTACTCTTTCGTATGTTTCACTCCTTGGTTTAAAATGGAAGTGTTCGATATATTCTGTGGAGGATACCATAGCACTCTATCGTTATTGCGGACTCAAATGGCCTTTCTCCATGAAAAGAAACTTCAGCTTATTTAAAATAACGATATAAAGGGGAATGGGATCAAGGAGACTAAAGAATGAAGATAAATGAAGCTTAAAATACCAATTCAGGTAAAACTTACTGAGGTGGATAAATCCATAGATCAAGGAGGAGGAAATGAAGAGATTCTTAATCTTCCCTGAACACATTCGTGCTCGAGATCTTTGGAATGTTTGCAATGAATACGGTTTAGTAGTAGACGCTTATATTCCTTCTAAAAGATCAAAGGCAGGTAAACGTTTTGCCTTCATTCGATTCATCAAGGTTTTTAATTTGGAATGCTTGACTGAAAACCTCTACACTATATGGATGGGAAGTTTTCGCCTACATGCAAACAAGGTTCTTTTTGAAAGAGAGCAAAAACCTAGGGCTCAATTAAATGCAAGCATCCATGAGTTTATAGGGCTCATGTTCCTACTGCTACAAACTCAGGTAATAACAGAGGTTCTTTTGCTTTTATTCTCAAAGAAGGTTCTTTGAACCATTCATCCTCTTAGTTAAAACTAGCATTAGTTTTGGATGATTTATGCACTAAGGAGCGTGATTTTAGCATGTCGTTAATGGGTAAAGTCAAGGAGGTTTCTGCTATTCCCAACCTCAACATTATTCTTTCTAAAGAGGGATTTCAAACGGTTAAGTTAACATACCTTAGAGGTCTTTGGGTTCTCATTGAATTGGGTTCTTTAGACGCTATGGAGAAATTTGTAATCATGTCGGTGTTGGGTCATGGTTCACATTGATTAAACTGCCATGTAATTCATTTGAATCTAATGAAAGGATAGTTTAGGTCTCATTAGAAGGTCTTCCAATCATAGCATGGACTACAAATAAATTCTCAAAAGTAGCATCAAAGTGGGGTGACCTAGTAGTATGGGAGGAGTCTGAGGAAAATTCTTTGGCTTATAAGCACCTATGTATAAGATAAAGATGAATGAAATTATCAACGAAAGCTTTAAAATTATCCTTAAAGAAAAAGTCCATTGGATAAGTGCCAAAGAATTGGATGCTTGGGTTCCTAAATACCTTAACGAAGACTACTCTTCTGATGACGAGTCATCTGAATTAGATGAGGGGTGTAAGTTCGAGGATCAGGAGCACACTAATCAAAATGATGATGAAAATATTGACAAAGTCTCAGAATTAAGTTATATGAAAGGAAATGACTGTTCAGGAAACTGCTCCAAATATTCCCAATGAGGAATCGCCTCAATCAAAAGATCCATTTAATATCTATGAGCTTTTGCAAAAGAAGAATGTAAATATTATGTTATCAAAAGATTCAGGTCCTTCACATCCCCCTGGTTTTACCCCTAATGATGAAGATTCGGGTACTGTCAAAGATCCTCTTAATGATCAGGTGAATTCCATCCCTACAAAGAATCGTTTTACTCTCCACAATGGAGATACTTCTTCACAAAGATCCACTAGTATGCTCATTTCTGGAGGTTCAATTCTAGAAGTCATGGATGATTTGGTTAAGGTTGGACAAACAATGGGGTATAATATGGGAGTATGTTTACAAAATATTACCAAAATTATTGATGCCCAAGGAGATAGTAATGTTAATATAAGAATTTTCATTCTCTAAATATTCAAGGCCTTGGTCATAAGGCAAAAAATGGGTGGATTAACAGTTTGTGTACGCAACATAAAATCAACTTCGTTGCTTTACAAGAGACAAAGATGGAGAGTATTGATTTGTTTTCTATCAAGGCGGTTTGGGGAAACTATTCTTTTGATCATGCAGTGAGCTCTTTGGTTGGAAACTCTGGAGGTATTTTATGTATTTGGGACCCTAACATGTTCATCAAAGATCACGTCTCTTCTTCAGATTATTTTCTTGCAATCATGGGTACATGGGCTCCCTTTTCCACAAAGCTTCTCATTATTTCTGTATATTCTCCTCAAGAGCTTTAAGAAAAATGAGAATTATGGAGTTATTTAAGTACTTTGACTGATATATAGGAAGGTGAGATCGTTATCCTATGTGATTTTAATAAAGTGTGGATGGAGCATGAAAGGTTCGGTTCCTCTTTTAACATTCAAGGTGCTAACATTTTTAACAATTTTATATCAACGGCATGTTTGATAGATCTTTCATTAGGAGGATATTCATACACTTGGTCTCACAAATTGGCCTCCAAGGTGAGTAAGCATGACCACTTCCTTATTTTGAAGGTTTAATGGTGTTGTTCCCTCACTTATTAGGTTTATGTCTTGATATTATAATGTATGAATCAATTCTAGATTATGGGTCTACTATGTTCGTATGTTTTACTCTTGGTTTAAAATGGAAGGGTTTGATAAATTTATGGAGGATCCATATCACTCTATAGTTATTGAGGACTCAAATGGCCTTTCTCGCATGAAAAAGAAACTTCAGCTTCTTAAAAGCGATATAAAGACATGGATCAAGGAGAATAAGAAGAAGATAAATGAAGCTAAAAAATCCATTCAAAGTAAACTTACTGAGGTGGATAAATCCATAGATCAAGGAGGAGGAAATGAAGAGATTCTTAACCAACGTGCTTTGTTAATGAAAGACCTAAATGACATCAATTACATCGATGCCTCAGAGTTATCTCAAAAAGCTAAAGTGCATTGGTCTATCGAAGGCGACGAAAATTCTAAATATTTTCACAGGATTATTAATAGCAAAAGATCTTAGCTTAACATTTGTGGTATCCTGCTGGATGGCGATTGGATTGTTGACCCTAATAAGGTTAAATCTGAATTTTTCAAGCACTTCTCCAACCAGTTTTTGAAACCTTTGCTCCCTGGTGTTAAGATCGACTTCTAATTCCCCACTCGGTTAAAATTCGAGCAAGTTGAAGAGTTGGAGCGTCCTATTTCTTATGAAGAAATCCAAAACGCGGTCTGGGATTGTGGCACAAATAAGTCCCTGGGTCCTGACGGGTATACTTTTGAGTTTTTTTGAAATTACTGGAATGTTGTAAACCAAGATTTAGTTGCAGCGGTATATGAGTTCTTTTCTTCTGTCAAGTTCCCTCAAGGTTGTAACTCCCCTTTCATTGATTTAATTCCGAAGATTCATGATGCAAAGGATGTCAAAGATTTTTGGCCTATTAGTCTCATTGGAAGTTTATACAAAATTATAGCTAAATTTTTGGCTAATCGTTTGTCTCTAGTTATGTCGGATCTCATTAGCGATGTCCAAACAACTTTCATTTCTAAATGCCAGATCCTTGATGGGCCTTTTATTCTTAATGAGCTCCTATCTTGGTGTAAGCATAAGAAGATTAATGCTATGATTTTCAAGGTTGACTTCGAAAAAGCTTTTGATTTTGTTAGATGGGATTATTTAGATGATGTGATTAACTCATTTGAATTTGGAGACAAATGGCGTAATTGGATTTTCTGTTGTCTCGACTCTGCTATGGGTTCAGTTCTTATTAATGGCAGTCCTACTGCAAAGTTTCAATTTCACAAAGGTCTAAAGCAAGGAGATCCTCTATCTCCGTTTCTTTTTATTTTGGTGATGGAAAGTTTGCATATCTCTTTCACTAAAGTATTGGATGCTGGTCTCTACAAAGGTATTTCCATCAATAATTCTCTTATGATATCCCATCTGTTTTATGCCGATGATGCAATTTTTGTAGGAAAGTGGGATATTAATAACATCAAAACAATTGTGAATTTTCTGAAATGTTTCTTTATGGCTTCGGGCCTCAAAATTAATCTTCACAAAAGTAAGCTAGCGAGGATTGGTGTTAGTAAAGAGAATATAGATTTAGCGGCTAATATTATGGGATGTTCCACGTTTTCTCCTCCATTCAACTATCTCGGAATTAAAGTTTGAGCTCCCATGTCTAGACTTAATTTGTGGAAGGAAATCACTGCTAAAATTTATTCCCGGCTGTCAAAATGGAAGCTTAAAACCTTATCTATTGGAGGTCGTTACACGTTACTAAAATCCATTCTTACTGCTATTCCTATTTATCATATGTCACTCTTTAAAGTTCCTGTCAGAATTTTAAAATAGATGGAATCTCTTCGAAGGAATTTCTTTAATGGCATTAAAAGATCAGAAAAGAAAATGGTATGGATTCGATGGGAAAAACTTTTGGCTTCAAAGAAAAATGAAGGGCTTGGTATATCTAGTTTTTTCTCTATAAATTTTGCTCTTTTATTCAAGTGGATGTGACGGTTCATTACTCAAGGTCAATCTCTATGGTCTAGCTTCTTCATCAAAGCCATTCATGGAGATAAAGGTGCTATCGACAATCCAAATTATTCGTCTAGAACCTCAATTTGGCTTGACTTGATTCGTGAATTCTTACTACTTTGTCACAAAGGTATCGATCTCATCGCCTTAGTAAAGAGAAAACTTGGAAATATAGAGAACACTCTTTTTTAGGAAGACATTTGGCTTGGAGATTCTAGCTTGAAAACAAAATACCCTAGACTTTTTGCTTTGGAGTCATGCAAAGGAATTTCTGTGGCTGAAAAAATGGGGCATTCCTTCTTAAATCACTCTTTCTGTCGCCTTCCAGAGGAGGAGCTGAAGACGAGCAATACAGGGATCTATGTTCTAACACTTATGAAGTTCTTCTTTCTATTTAAGCTTTGATCGTTGGGCCTGTCTCTCATGTTTTTAGTTCAGGGGATTTCTCGGTAAGCTAGGTTTGTACTTTTATTCATGATGTTTTTTTGCCTAAGTCGGAAGTTCCTACTAGGTGGGTCAAGATGGTTCCTGTTAAGATTAATATTCTAGCTTGGAAAATTAATCTGGATGGTCTTCCAACGAGGTTAAACCTCTCATCTCGTGGAGTGGAGATCCTTTCGATCCTTTGTCATATATGTAATGAGGTAGTGGAATCCTCTTCTCACATTTTCTTCTCATGTTCTTTTGCTCGTCAAGTTTTGGCCAATCTTTGTCGTTGGTGGGAGCTCGACTATTCTCCCATGAACTCTTATTCGGAATGGCTTAGTTGGGTTTCTAATATCCGATTATCTAAATCCAAGAAGGAGATTCTTGAAGGCATCTGCTATGTGACATGGTGGCTTATTTGGCTGTTTAGAAATCAGTGTGTGTTTGGATCTTCTCAACCTAGAAGGGACCTCATTTTCGATAATATTGTTCAAATGTCTTTTTATGGATTTCTAATCGTTGTAAATCCAAGATAGACTGGGTTACTTGGATGCAAAACCTTAATTTTCTTTCCTTGTAATCTTTTTTTAGCTTCTTGCTAGTCTTTTAATAATATCGCCGTTAATAAAAGTAGGTTTTGTAATTTGTACATATGTTTTATCATTTGTATTTTTTATATAGAGGGTATTTTATTAGTTACACTAATTGTTAGTGTTTAAAAAAAAATTAAAAAATAAGTATTTAAAGTTTGCAATTTTATTTAAAAGGATTAAATGCTTAATAATTAATAATGTAGTATAGATAAATTTAAAGATACATTTGAGGCATCGATCCAAGTTCAGAGTTACATTTCATTTAATCATTGTTTCTTAAGGACATTTAAGTTTGCCCTCTTTTGTCTTCATATCTCGATAGCAAGGACGCTCGTCTTTATTTCCAATAGTACCAGAAGGTACACATAGACATTTTCCACAACAATCTATGCATACATCCATGCAATTACCAGGATGATGTGTTGCTGAGCAACGAACCTCACATGCACTTGGGCATTCTGCAAAACATAATAAAAATGAAAAAAATAGTTGTCACCAGGTACAAGAAAAATCAATCATCATTATATTAAGTCTTCTTAAAATAGATTGCTAAAATTACTTACGTTCAACTGGACACGAACCTTCTGAGCCGGCCTGAAACACATATACAAATAGTTAGTTTTAACGACATGTACATTTAAAATGTACACTAGATAAATCAACATTATCGATTTATTATTGGAGCTGATATGCATAAACTTACTATCGATGGATCAATGATTGTCATGGATGCAACAAGGAAGACAACGAAACTAAGTTGAAATCTTCCCATTTCTTAGCCAAGATAGTTTACAAACACCAGTACTAGTATATTTATATATTCTTTGTAAATTTGTTTGTGCTGAAAAACACTATGAAAACCACATATTTATACACGATTTTTTTACTAAAACACAATAAGATGATATGTTTATGATTTTGATATTATATGTTGACTCTATTAGTTATTAAAAGCCCTGTGTTACCGTAATATGATTATGTTTATGATTTTGATATTATATATTGACTCTATTAGTGATTACAGAAGCAACAAATTTTGGTTCATTTGAAACAAAAACTCTGGCCTTTACAAAAGAAAAATGAAATAAAAACTATTTATGATATTAAACAAAAACTCGTCTTAAAAGCCCCGTGTTACCGTAATATGATTATATTCGAGTAATCGCGTCTAGCGGCAGCAATGTCTAGTTGCAACCAAATTTCAAAGGCAAATATTTTTTTACAACAAAATGTATTTGTAACGTTAGAGAATTGTTTAAAGTTACAGTGTTTTCTTGAGAACTATTTTTTCTGATCGCATTGTTGCATTTGAGAGCGTCAATCTTATGTGATAATTTTTTTATCCGAAAACATCGTTTAAAGTTACAGTAGTCGAGTAAACATTTAAGTGTTGTTGGTGTGTGTTAGGAATACAGAAAAGTCTCGGTCACTTCCAAAGTAGATTAGTTCTTAGCTCGTAGGTAACGTGTAATAAAGTAAGCTAACCGGGTCAACCCATGGGCGACTGGCCCTCTTGTACTATATATACCCTCTTCATGTCATGGAGAGGGTGTTGATTTCATTCTATTTCATTTATACTTCCTCCTTTTTTTCTCTCTAGAAACCTTCCAATCTTTATCTCTCTAAACCTTCTCTTATACTCTTGCATATATTGTGTGATTTGATATCCTACAATTGGTATCAGTCGTCATGGGGTGATTACATGTGATTGTGTGCGTTTATCTTGTGAGAATCTAAGCGAAATTTGTGTTTTTAAGCCATAATATTTCGAATTCTACAGGTGATATAATTTTTGGTGTTAAAATGATAAAGTTTGTGTTTTTTATGTTAGATATAGCTTAAACATAGTTAGTTTTGCAAAAAAATTTAAGAAAAAACGTTAAAAATTATGTCTTTTATGTGTTTTTGTGTAAAAAGTTGCGTTTGGGTATTCTGTTTCATCTAGCGGTTTGACAGTCTTTCTAGCGGTCTAGCTAGATAAGTAGTGGTTTGTCACAATAATTTAGCAGTTTGGCAACGTTAACTAGTGGTTTGTCTGGTTGTAATAGCGGTTTGTCACGCGTGAATAGCAGTTTGGCTAGTTTTTTAATAGCAGTTTGATAGGTTTGTTTCGCGGTTCGACACATTATCTTAGCAATTTGACACATATTCAAATAGCGGTTTGACGAACTTAGTCTAGCGGTTTGGTACATTAAAACTAGCGGTTTGACAGGTTTAAGTATAGTGGATGGGCATTCAGTTTCTAGCGGTTTGACAGACAGTCTTAGCGATTTGGTTTGAACTGTTCTAGCGGTTTGGCAGATTCAAATAGCGGTTTGAGTTTAACTTTACTAGCGATTTGGCTAATTATTCTAGCGGTTTGAGTTCAATTAATCAGCGATTTGTCTCAGTAAATCCTGCGGTTTAGTAACAGTTATTCCAGCAATTTGACTGATAATCCAGACATTTGATCTAAACTTACTTATACACTCAAAACACAAACACTTAATTTGAAAATCAAAAACACTTAAAACAACATCAATTTAACACAACTCTCATTAATCACTGAAACGATCTTTAATATCATTTCACACAACAATCAGTTTAAGATGACTACATTGGCATAAAACGTGATTGTAGCAGGGGCTGACAACCGTCCTCCTATGCTCAAAAAGAGTATGTCACTCTTGGCAAAGTCGTATGAAACTCTATATACGAGGTAAGGAACATGGCAAAGACCTTATTGACTCGGTACTCAATGGTGCATTTCAATATGGCACAGTTGTAGAAGATGGCATTCCAAGAACTAAAATTTATGAAAAACTCACTGACAAAGAGAAGATTCGTGAAGAATGCGACATTCGAGCTAATAATATTGTTCTTCAAGGTTTACTACCGGATGTGTATAATATTGTCAACCATCACATTGTTGCTAAAGAAATTTAGGATAGAGTCAAGCTACTTACGGAAGGTACAGAATTATCATTACAAGAACGTGAGTGCAAGTTGTACAATGAGTTTGATAGGTTTACTTCTGAGAAGGGTGGGTCAATTCACACGTATTACTTAAGATTTGCACAACTGATCAACGACATGAACACGGGAGGGATGTCTATGCAGAAACTCTAAGTGAATATAAAGTTTGTGAACAATCTTCAACCTGAATGGAGCAAATTTGTGACTGATGTTAAGTTAGCAAGAGATATGCATGAATCAAACTTTGATCAACTATAGCGTATCTTAAGCAACATGAGGTTCATGCAAATGAAGTCTTGATGATGCGTGAAAGATTTCCAGACCCTCTTGCCCTTGTTGCTAATTATCACCACACACCTTCAAACTACAACAACCATCATTCTCAGTATAATCCATCATAATATCAACAGCAGCTCTCACCAATTGCTCAGCAACTCTATAACTCTCATCAGCAACCACTATCTTATGAAGCACTCGCTCATCAGCAATCATATCATTCACTTGCAATTCATCAAACATCTATGATTCCTCAACAAGCATACCAATCACCAACAGTCCAACAACAACCACAAGCTATGTTTCCTCAGCTAGACTCAGGGCTTGATGTACCATCATTTCTACTAAGTGATGATCCTATTGCTAGTATAAACAAAGCAATGACGTTCATGAGCACATCAATTACCTTACGTTATCCTTCGACTAATAACCAACTCAGAACATCTTCTAATCCAAGAAACCAAGCTACCATTCAGGATGGCAGGGTTATAGTACAACAAGTGCAGAGGGAGATAGAGTCAGAGTTTTGCGGGTAGTGGATCACAAAGTAATGCTAATAGCATAAGGGGTAACAGGAATGTGGGTACTAATGCAGCTAATCATATAAGGGTTATGCACTCAACCAAAAAGGCTAAGGAATGTTGATTGGTTCAATGAGAAGATATTGTTAGTTTAGGCATAGGAATATGGGGTTGTTTTATATGAGGAGTAGCTAGATTTCTTAGCAGATCCAAGAGTTGCTCAAGGCTTAGAGACTCAGACTACCTTGCCCATTAATGCTGCTTTCCAGACTGATGATCTAGATACTTTCGACTCAGACTGTGATGAAGCACCTTTTGCAAGGGCAGTGCTTATGGCCAATCTCTCTATTTATGATTCAGATGTTCTCTCAGAGGTACCAATCTCAGAAAATTCTCAAGATAATTATGTACTTGATCAATGTGTTCAAGAGATGTATTGAAATTACATTGTGTTCTAAACAACCCACTTTTGATCACACTTCATATATTTAAATTACAAGTGATGGCAATATCATTTCATATGATTAATATATAAAGAGACCAAAAGTGAAATAGTTCAAGATACCACTTCTCATGAACAGAAAAATGATATGATAATGTTTGTCATTGATGAGATGTCTAATCAAGTTGCTAAAAGTAATGCTGTGAATATTGAAAATATAACTATAACACCCCCAAATAAGGTCGCAGTGGAATAATGTGTCCGGAAGCGTTACTTCATAGATCAATAGCACAAGATATGAGAACGACCTCTAAAAGAGTCGTTTAAAATATGATACATTGGATTTATTGAAATTGTTTAATACAAAGCACAACGACTTAAATTGTTCGACATTTGATAACAAGGATTTTAGATCATAACAATTATCCCAAGATGTAATAACTTCAAATCTTTTATGCATGACTCCTCAAAAGAGTATCCCTAATGTATCCTTAGCACCTCGTGCTTCATTGACCTGAGAAAACATGCTTTAAAACGTCAATATAAAGTTGGTGAATTCATAGGTTTATGTAAATATAATGTAGGACCGCAAGATTTCCATGTATATGATAATGCAACAGATGCAAACATCACAAATGTAATTACGTTTTCCTAAGCTCATGACACCGAAGCTCGACATGTATGAATTGCAATATAAATTTCCTACATTGCCCGTGATGATGCTCTAACCCACAACATCTGAATCCGACATGGTATACGTCTGTTGTCCGGTAAACTGGCACAGTGAGCGCTACTCACCCGAACGGGGATGTCAATCCCAAATAGATCTATTTATAACATTCGCGTTCACACTAAGTAATTGTCAGTTCATGATAATGGGCTCAGAGGGTTATCGCTACTTAGGCAAACATGTAATCATGATAAAATGTACACTTGCGTCCACTTTGTAAAACAATGCATATTTCTCATCCCAAAAGTTGTAAATCATTGATATAATAAACATGGGGCTATAAACTCACCTTAGTGAATAAACTGGAGTATATGAATCAAGTGAATGGAAACGTCACGGATAAGACCGAATGCAACCTAATTAAATATAGGTCATATGAGTACTAAGTACTTTGAATAACTAATACCACATATAATTCTATATAGTTACATTACCACCTAAAAGTGTTTGTTTAATTTATAAAATTAAACAATTTAATTTGCACATGTAAAATAAATGTCCATTTATTTGTAATTGTAAAGATTATATACTTGTCCAACAATTTGCTATTTGACAAAAAAACTTGACGTATTATTTATATAATTTCATTATATAAATAATTTAATTGTTTGAGAAAATAATATCTATAAGGTTAAAAACGTTTATAAATATCACTTTTAGTAGAAACGTCATATCTTTCTTGTTTTAATCTCGTTTTTAACGTTCTTTATATGTATGGATACATATTTGAAAAATCTAATCAAATTTTAGATTTATTATATGGTCAGGTACTGTTATGAATAGTAACAATAAGTGAAAGTTTATAAAAATACTTTTTATAACTTTAATTATCGAAATCGTATTTTAATTGTATCTCATTCGTTTCTTCTCGGTTTTTAGTGATTCTTTTGCCCACGTCTTTGTAATTAAAAGCTCTATCCAAGAAAAATATTTCTTAACAGCCCACTATTATGAACAGTAGCAGGTTTTTATAAAAATACTTTTTATCGTAAACTTGTAATTAGCGTATCTTCTTCATTTTTAATCCGTTTTTAATGTACTTTATAGTTTAAAAATCATCATAAGCTGTATTTTATCATAAACACAGGTTTACAATTTATCAGATTCAAACTTCTTATAGTTTTTATAAAAATACTTTTATAAAGTTACTTTAACATAATTAATCACTTAAAACATGTAAAATCCATAACTAATTCATTATCCATTTTTTCTTCAAGTTACTTATATTTTTGGAATCACAAAAATATATACTTTTTAATAAAAATATAAAGTTTTTTTCTCAGGTTCGAATTTTTATAGTTTTTATAAAAATACTTTTATAAAAACACTTTTTACTCATAATCTTGTAAACACCATATCTCCTTCGTTATAGTTCAAATTTTCAAGTTCTTTATATGCTTATGATCCTCATGAGAAGTACTATTTTTATAAAATATAAAATAATTATTTTATAGTTCGAATGAACAGTAACAATTAAGAGTTTAATTAACTTGTTTTATACACTTTTAAACTTAATAAAGTTACCACAAGTCTTCTAATTTATAAATTAACATCCATGGTATATAAATTAACTCCTCTACATTTAGTCCATCAATATAAGTTAATATTGTCCAAGAAAATTTGTCCAACATATTTATTTACTTATCTAAGCTTTATAATTAAATAAATAATCATAACTTGACAAATAATTATATAAACTATCCATTGCTTGTAAATCCTTGTTTTAAACATATTAATATTTTTTTTAAAACATCATCTTAACCATAAAGAAAATAAATTCGTGTATGTATGTGCATGATTTCATTTTATAAACTTCAATAAGTAAACCTAGGTGATGATTTAACTATACACAATTATATAAAACATGAAATTAATATATTGAAAAGACTAGGGTCTTAGATAAACCTTAGATGAGTGTATGATGAATGTAGAACAAGATCAAACCCAATAAACCAAACCCTAATTCGAATTTACCCAACTAGAAAACCCTAATTTCTTTTCTTGTATACTTCTTGTTAAACCACAAACCCAAGCTTCCAATACACTTGAATGGTCTTAGATATACTTAGTAACAATGCTTGAACACTTGGAATACTTGTAGAATAAAATTTATATGAAACCCTAGCTTAGGATTTTTGAGCCGTAGGTTAGAATGGTGTTGGGAGAGAGTTTATGTGTGAAGTTTAGTTAGGAATGAAAGTGTGTGTTTAATCTTCCTTAGACCTTCCTATTACAGCAAGTGGTAAAGTAAATCTACCTTAAACAATGCTATGGATGTGTAGTGGTAATGTGTACAATCTTGTAAGAATATTTAAGCACTTCTCCTCCTCCCTATGCTTATGGACGGCCAAAGATGGGTTTGAGGGTACAAGGATTGGACAATTACTAGATATATGTGATTTAAGGTATTTGTTGTGTAAGGTTATGACTAGGAAAGTAACATACTAGTGGGGTTAAGGTTTAATTCTTGTACAAATCATGTATATCCGGCCAAGAGTGATATTAAGTGAGAAAATGAATTAATTTTTGAATATTTGGTAATAAAGTGGGTATTTGTTTGAGTATAGAAGGGTATTGGTGCTTCCGGGTATGCCTAAATGTATTTTATTGCGAAACGTAAGCGTTTTACGTAACCGATAAAAATAAAATATGAAAAGATAATAATTATTCTCATAATAATCATATAACACTAGCTTGACATAAACTTTAACTTGTTTGGTGTCCTTTTACGATGAATGTTGATTTTTAGTTTACGCGATTTAACTATAGGATAATAATTAAAAGCGAACGCGTAAAATTCTAAAAAATAAATAACGATAATAATTGAGTCGAGAAATGACTTGAAAATGAGAAATGTTACAGTCTTCACCCGTTAGAAGAGCCTTGTCCTCAAGGCTTAAGTCGCGACACTTGACGAAGGTACGGGTTTAGTGAAGAGATGCGGATATTTCTTTTGAAATTGGTCTTCACGTTCCCATGTGAACTCAGGACCTCTCCTCGAGTTCCATCGAACCTTGAAAATTGGGATACGGCTTTGCTTTAACCGTTTGACTTCTCGATCCATGATCTCTATGGGTTCCTCCACAAAACGGAGCTTGTCATCAACATAAAGTCCTTCCAATGGTATGGCTAATGGTTTGTTCGAATAACATTTCTTCAAGTTGGATACAGGAAATGTATTGTGAACCCTGCTCAACTCTTGAGGAAGTTTAAGCTTGTAAGCAACAGATCCAACCTTTTCCAGCACCTTGAAAGGTCCAACATATCTAGGGTTTAACTTCCCCCGTTTGCCAAAATGTACGACCCCTTTCCAAGGTAAAACTTTAAGCATAACCCTATCCTCAAATTGAAACTCCATTGGCTTACGCTTTAAATCGGCGTAACTCTTTTGTTGGTCACGGGCGGCTTGCATTCTTTGTTTGATCTGAATGACCTTCTTGGTCGTCTCTTGAACTATTTCTGGACCGGTGAGTTAAACTTGTCCAACCTCGGCCCAACAAACAGGTGAACGACACTTTCGTCCGTAAAGTGCCTCAAATGGTGCAGCCTTGAGGCTAGCTTGATAACTGCTGTTTTAAGAAAACTCAACTAGTGGCAAATGTTTAACCCAACCATTTCCAAAGTCGATCACACAAGCACGTAGCATATCCTCGAGAGTTTGGATAGTTCTCTCGCTTTGTCCGTCAGTTTGTGGATGGTACGCAGTACTCATATCCAAGTTAGTACCCAAAGCCTTCTGAAGTGATCTCCAAAAATTCAATGTGAACCTAGGGTCACGATCACAAATGATTGAGACAAGTATTCCATGCCTCGTGACTACCTCCTTCAGGTACATTCTCGCTAATTTCTCTATGGAATCAGTTTCTCTTATTTGCTTAAAGATTGTAGACTTAGTAAGTTGGTCAACAATCACCCAAATGGTGTCATAACCTTGCGACAACTTAGGAAGCTTTGTGAAAAAATCCATAGTGATATTGTCCCACTTCTATTAAGGTACTCGGGTTGTACCAGTAAGCCTGATGGTCTTTGGTGTTCAGCCTTGACCTTAGCACATGTCAAACATTTGCTAACATAGGTGGCGATGTCGGCCTTCATATTAGGCCACCAATATAGCTTTTTCATGTCTTGATACATTTTGTCCGAACTCGGATGGATAGTGTATTTTGATTTGTGGGACTCATGCATTATCACAGTCCTCAAATCACCATAACATGGAAACCAACTCCTGCCATTTAAGCATAGAGTTCCGTCGACAAGGGGTTCCAACTTTTCCTTTGGTATATCCTTCCTGATCATACCTCCTATGTCTTCATTCTTAATGTTCTCTGGTTTCTGTGCTTCTATTTGAGCTTCCAAAATTTGTTTGGGCAGATTCAAACCAATAGTCATGACTAAGGCTCGAACCCGTAATGGCTTAATCTTTTTTTACAGCTTAAGGCGTCGACCACTACGTTTGCTTTCCCTTGGTGATAACGAATCTCACAATCGTAATCACTGAGCAACTCTAACCAACGACGTTGCCTCATGTTCAGCTCCTTTTGGTCAAGAATGTGTTGTAAGCTCTTATGATATGTGAACACCGTACACTTGGTTCCGTACAAGTAGTGCCTCCAAATCTTTAAAGCAAACACCATTGCACCAAGTTCCAAATCATGAGTAGTATAATTTTTCTCATGAATCTTCAACTGTCGTGATGCGTAAGCAATCACCTTCTCGTTTTGCATCAACACCGGACCTAAACAATTATGCGACGTATCACAATACACAATGAAGTTCTCAACTCCTTGAGGGAGAGCTAAAATGGGCACGCTACACAACTTATTCTTCAATGTCTGAAAAGCTGCTTCTTGCTTGTCACCCCATTCCAAGGCGACTTTCTTCTGAGTGAGCTTGGTCATTGGCTTAGCAATTTTTGAAAATCCTTCAATAAATCTCCGATAATAACCGGTAAGACCTAAAAATTGTTGTATCTCTGTAGGACTCTTGGGAGATGCCCAATCTTTTATGGATTCGATCTTGGTGGGATCCACGTGAATGCATTGACTATCAATCACGTGGCCGAGGAATTGTACCTTGAGAATCCAAAATTCACATTTAGAGAACTTAGCATACAATTCTTATTTCTTAAGTAATTACATAATTGCCTTAAGATGTTCTTCATGTTCTTTCTTATTCTTTGAATAAATTAGTATATTGTTAATAAAGACAATCACAAACTTATCCAAATATGGTTTGCACACCCGATTTAAGAGATCTATAAATACCGCCGGTGCATTTGTCAAATCGAATGGCATAACTTGGAACTCGTAATGACCATACCGAGTTCTGAATACCGTCTTTGGAATATCTTCTTCCCATACTCGAAGCTGATGATAACCCGATCGCAAGTCTATCTTATAATAAACATTGGATCCTTGTATTTGATCAAATAAATCGTCGATCCTTAGGAGTAGATAACGATTCTTCACCGTCAGCTTGTTTAATTCCCGATAGTCGATGCACATTCAAAATGATTTGTCCTTCTTTTTGACAAACAAGACCGGAGCTCCCCAAGGTGAGGAACTGGGTCTTATAAAGCCCTTGTCGGATAGTTCTTGCAGTTGCTCCGACAAATCTTTCATTTCGGAAGGAGCTAATCGATAAGGTGCTCATGCTACAGGTGCAGCACCAGGCATCAAATCGATTTGGAATTCCACTTGTCGAGTCGGTGGAAGACCTGACAAATCTTTAGGAAATACTTCAGGAAAATCTTGAACGATTGGTACGTCCTCAAGTCGCTTCTCCCCCGACTTGTCTTCAGTCTCCTTTATAGTAACATGTGCCAAAAAGACATGATGTCCTTTTAACAAATATTTCTGAGTTTTGGTGCACGAAATGATGTTCAAACGAGTCCCGTTTCCTTAATTACTTCTGTTACCATGAATAATTAAGGTTTCATTTCCCTAGGGAATACGAACGATCTTCTCGGCACAATCAATGACAGCATGGTACTTTGACAACCAATCCATACCGATTATGACGTCAAAGCTACCAAGTTTTACGGGTATTAAGTTGATGTTTAATGGATGGTTTAAGAAGTTTAATGTACAACCCCGGATGATAGTGTTTATCCCAATTATTTTCCCGTCAGCTAGTTTAACATCATAATAATGGTCAAATGTAGTTGGTGTGATGTCAATTAGGGAACTAAATGTAGTAGATACAAAACTTCTATCGTGTACCAGTATCAAATAAGATAGAAGCATAGCGGTCGTTTAGAAGGAACGTACCCGTAACGACGTTGGAGTTCGAGTTTGTTCCCGCATTGCCCACCACATAAACCTTTGCTGGAGCATTGCCATTCCCACATTGATTACCACGGTTTCCATTCTTCAACTTTGGGTCGTCTTTCTTGAAATGCCCCTGAACACTACACTCATAACAAGTGACATCATTCTGAGTTATTCCGGAGTTCCTACGATTGTTATTATTACCATTGGGACCAGAACTCCTATAGTCACGAGCCAGATGGCCGATCTTCTTGCACTTATTACATCTAGGAGCACATGGCCCTTTGTGGTGATAGTTGCATTTTGTACAAAAGGGCGATGATCCCGCGTACTCCCTCCTCTCACTAGGCCCAGCAGTGTAAGCTCGCCTAGTGTTCTGTCTCTTGTTTTGTTGTTGGTACCCCTGATTGTTCCCAGTATTAAACTCCAACTTTCTCTTCTGCTCAGCTTGTCTTTTAGAAATAGTGAGGACTTTTTGATCCATCTGATCATTAGCAAACGCTATTGCTTGTTCCATTGTATTGGGTTGATATGACATTACATTTCCCCGAATCACATCAGGAAGTCCACCAACATATTTCTCAACTTCATTTGATTCCTCTGGAAACATCCTTCCACACATCAGTGCAAAAACAAAGAGTGTAACTCGCGACATCGGTACCTTTTACTTTTAGGTTCCAGAGCTCAATTTCTAACTTCTTGATTTCACCCCTGGGGTAGTATTTGACTGTCATCATTTTCTTTAGTGTCTTCCAGTCCATAGCATAAGCAACATCTTGAGTAACAGTCTTTATGAGTTCCACCATGTTAGAGCATTTCCAAGGAAAGTGCAAGTAGCAAACTTAACTTGGTTCTCCACAACACAGTTGCTAATGTGGAACACTGATTCTATCTTTTCAAACCATTGTGCTAACACAACCACTCTTTCAGTACCCTTAAAAGTAATGGGTTAACACTTTAGAAAATCTTTGTATGTACACTCACGCAGAGTGCGTGTAATTCCTCTAGTTCTAATGCCATAATTGTGGCTTCCGTCGCCATGACCATTAGTGTTATTTCAAAGAGTTTCGTGATTAGAAAGTGCCGCAGACACTCTTGCTTCGATCAGTTGCTCAACAGCAGCAACTGTCATTGGGGCAGCAACCGCAACAGTAGCAGCAGCCCTTACAGCAACAACAGCAGCCCTTGCAGTAGCAGAGGTTCTTTTTGGTGGCATATTGTTCTAAATCACAATATAAAATACGTGAGCTTTCATAAACATCACAACATGACATGGGTATAATATTTATATAACAAGATCACATCACACAATGATTATATAACATGATTGGGATCACAACACATAACAGAATTGAGATCGACATAACATAATACAACACATCATATATAACTGGAAAACATACATGATTTTCTGATACAAGAAATGAAAAATACAGATCCTACCACCATGCTAGCTGGGTATAAAACCCATAATACTTAGCTGGCTAATATAGAGATAGCTATAAATATGACATGAAAAGTACCTAGGCAGAACTATCAGCACCCTCGGGATCATCTGCATGAGTCGGATCTCTAGCCTGAAGTGCCTGAATCTGTCCTAGAGCGGCTGACAACTGTCCCTGTAGTGATGAAACATGTGCAATCAATGTCACTGTCAATGACTCCTATGAATAGATACGATGATCTTGAATCTAAGTGTGAGTCTTGTATGCCTGTAGCTCATAGTGAATTGCCGAACTCAATCCCACTGAATGTGCCCAAGCCTCTCGAGAAGCTAGAGCCTCCTGATCTAACAGTAGTGCAGTCTCATGGTGAAACTGTCTATCCTCGATTAATACGTCAACTCTCTGTGATAACTGAGTCTGTCTGTCCTGAGCATCCTCGATCACAGCATAAATATCCTGAGTGTCTTGCTCCTGAATCGCAGCAAGCTCGGTCACTCTAGCATTGACCCCTTTAAGGGTCGTCGGTGCTACCTCATCAACAGCCTCTCTCGGGTCTACCCAAACATCCCTAATCCTATAACTGACCTCCTCGGCTCTCTGACGTCTGGGCTCGGCATCCAAAGTGCTGATAAACCCATAGTCTACTCTATGACCTTTAGTAGGTCTAGGAGCAGTAGTCGAACTCTCCCCTACCTCATACCTCGATGTGGGAGCAGTCAGACATAACCTCTTACGAGGTGGTAACTCAGCCTCAGGAATGTCCTCCCTATGGTCGACTGGTGGTGGTATGAATAGTGAGGCTAGTAGTGGTTGTAGCGGTGGTCAGGGAATCTGAGGTAATGGAGATAACCAAGGTGATAGTGGAGATGGTGGTGGTGATGGTGGTGTAGGTGCGGCAGCATACTAAGCAATGTGTGCCTTCATAGATGGTGACATAGGTGGCTCAAGTCTGACAGTCTTCCGTGCCCTACGAAGACGTGTCTGAGAAAAAGGGACCTTAGTCTGAGGTGATCTGGGTGTAGGTGCAGACTTATCCATCTCAAATGCCTTTGTATCCATAGCTGAGAGAACATGGTCAACAGCAGGTACAACAGAAGGGTCGGCCGGAGCTAGGTGCTCCTCCTCCTCGTCATCATAGGTCTCCTCGTCCTCGTCATCAGTATCATCATCATCATCATCATCGTCGTCGGAGGGCTCATCGTCATCATCCCCTCCGTCAGCAGGGTAATCAGCATGATCCTCCTTGGGGTCCTCCTCCGGATCGGAGTCAGCCACATAGCCCGGTGATAGGGATGTCGATGAGGCATCAGCGGGTAGAGGCTGATCCTCTATGGGTGCCTCATCATCAGATGGCACTAAGTACCCAGGGGACTCAGGCTTAGGCACGTATGGTACCTCGACAGGTGAAGGTGGGTGCTCAGGACCAGGCACGTAGTCGGGAGACGATGGGTGCTCAGGTCTTGGCACATAGTCCGGAGATGGTGGGGCTACCAGTTGCATAGGGAGTCCATCGTATCCGTATACAATGACTCGTGGAGAAATTCCATTATACAGCTCCTCATCAGCTCCCCAAAAGACTCTCCCTGGCTCAGAATCAGTATAGACAGATGTGTAGGTAATTGTGGATGTTGAAGACATGATAGAATCGGTAACACTCAAACAGAGTTTACATTAGTACATATATAAGACGGGGGGGGGGGGGAAGGGGAAAAATAAAGGGGGGAAAAATGTTTATAGATAGGGAGAGTTGATGTGTTGTATGTGGGGTGGGTTAGGGGTGGTTTTTATGGTAATGGTTTAGGTTATAGATTTATGTGTGTATTGTGTATTTTATTTTTAAATTTTTTTTGTAAGTTTTTTTTTTTTTATAGTTGTTTTAAATTGTGGATTATTTGTTTTTATATTATTATGATTATTGTAAGGTTGATTGTGTTTGTAAAATGTTTTTAAATTTATGTTGATATGTTTGATTTTGTATTGTAATTGTATTAATTTGTAATGGTTATATATAATACTGGATATGTTTAATTTATGTATAAACCCAAATAGGATCGCAGCGGAATAATGAGTCCGAGAGCGTTACTTCATAGATCAATAGCACAAGATATGAGAACGACCTCTAAAAGAGTCGTTTAAAATACGATACATTGGATTTATTGAAATTGTTTAATACAAAGCGCAACGGCTTAAATTGTTCAACATTTGATAACAAAGATTTAGATCATACAAAAAATCCAAATGTAATGACTCCAAATCTTTATGCATGACTCCCCAAAAGAGTATCCCAATGTATCCTTAGCACCTCGTGCCTCATTGACCTGAGAAAACATGCTTTAAAACGTCAACCTGAGTATACAAAAAAGTTTATGAATTTCATAGGTATATGTAAATATAATTTAGGACCGCAAGACATTCAAGTGTATGATAATGCAACAGAGCAAACATCACAAGTAAATTACGTATCTCTAAGCTCATGACACTGAAGCTCGACATGTATGAATTGCAATATAAATTGCCAACATTGCCCTTGATGATGTTCTAACCCGCAACATCCCAAATCCGACATGGTATACATCCGTTGGTTCACTCCGTGACACCAGTGAGAGCTACTCACCCGATGGGGATGTGAATCCTAAATAGATCTATTTATAACATTCGCGCTCACACAAAGTAATTGACAGTTCATGAATGGGTCTAGAGGGTTTATCGTTACTTAGGCAAACACTAATCAATAAAATGTACACTTGCGTCCAATTTGTAAAACAATGCATGTTTCTCACCCAAAAGTTGTAAATCAATTATATAGTAAAACTAGGGGCTATGAACTCACTTAGTGATGAATAAACTGGAGTAAATAATCAAGTGAAGAAAAAGTCACGGAATAAACTGACAAGCAACCTATTATACATATAGGTAGTATAATTTACCATGTACTTTGAATGCACTAAAACCACATATAGATTCAATATATTTTTACATCACCACCTAAAAGGTGTTTTTTTAAAATTAAAAAATAAAACAATTTAATTTGTACAGTAAAATAAATGTCCATGTATTTGGTAATCGTAAAAACGTCATATCTTTCATGTTTTAATCCCGTTTTTAACATTCTTTGTCTGTGTGGATTCATATTTAAAAAATCTAATCAAATTTTAAATTTATTATATGGTCAGGTACTGTTATGAACAGTAACAGTAAGTGAAAGTTTATAAAAATACTTTTTATAACTTTAATTATCGAAATCGTATTTTAATTGTATCTCATTCGTTTCTTCTCGATTTTTAGTGATTCTTTCGCCCACGTCTTCGTAATTAAAAGCCCTATCCAATAAAAATATTTTTTAACAGCCCACTGTTATGAACAGTAGCAAGTTTTTATAAAATTACTTTTATAAAAATACTTTTTATCGTAAACTTGTAATTAGCGTATCTTCTTCATTTTTAATTTGCTTCTCATAAGTTGTATTTTAACATAAACACATGTTTACATTTTATCAGATTCGAACTTCTTATAGTTTTTATAAAAATACTTTTATAAAGTTACTTTTACATAATTAATCACTTAAAACATGTAAAATCCATAACTAATTCATTATCCATTGTTTCTTCAAGTTTCTTATATTTTTGGAATCACAAAAATATGTAATTTTTAATAAAAATATAAAGTCTTCTACTCAGGTTCGAATTTTTATAGTGTTTATAAAAATACTTTTATAAAAACACTTTTTACTCATAATCTTGTAAACACCATATCTCATTCGTTATAGTTCCGATTTTCAAGTTCTTTATATGCTTACGATCCTCATAAGAAGTACTATTTTTATAAGAAATAAAATAATTATTTTATGGTTCGAATAAACAGTATGATTAAAAGTTTAATTTACTTGTTTTATACACTTTTAAACTTAATAAAGTTACCACAAGTCTTCTAATTTATAAATTAACATCCATGGTATATAAATTAAGTCCTATACATTGAGTCCATAAATATAAGTTGATATTGTCAAAGAAAATTTGTCCAATATATTTATTTACTTATCTAAGCTTTATAATTAAATAAATAATCATAACTTGACATATAATTATATAAACTATCAATTGCTTGTAAATCCTTATTTTAAACATATTAACAATTTTTTTAAACATCATCTTAACCATAAAGAAAATAAATTCGTGTATGTATGTGCATGATTTCATTTTATAAACTTTAATAAGTAAACCTAGGTGATGATTTAACTATACACAATTATATAAAACATGAAATTAATATATTGAAAAGATTAGAGTCTTAGATAAAACTTAGATGAGTATATGATGAATGTAGAACAAGATCAAACCAAACCCTAATATGAATTTACCCAACTAGAAAACCTTAATTTCTTTTCTTGTATACTTCTTGTTAAACCACAAACCCAAGCTTCCAATACACTTGAATGGTCTTAGATATACTTAGTAACAATGCTTGAACCCTTGGAATACTTGTAGAATAAAATTTATATGAAACCCTAGCTTAGGATTTTTGAGTCGTGGGTTGGAAGGGTGTTGGGAGAGAGTTTATGTGTGAAATTTAGTTAGGAATGAAAGTGTGTGATTAATCTTCCTTAGACCTTCCTATTATAGCAAGTGATAAAGTAAATCTACCTTAAACAATACTATGGATGTGTAGTGGTAATGTGTACAATCTTGTAAGAAAATGTAAGCACTTCTCCTCCTCCCTATGCTTATGGATGGCCAAAGATGGGTTTGAGGGTACAAGGATTGGACAATTACTAGATATATGTGATTTAAGGTACTTGTTGTGTAAGGTTATGACTAGGAAAGTAACATACTAGTGGAGTTAAGGTTTAATTCTTGTACAAATCATGTATATCCGGCCAAAAGTGATATTAAGTGAGAAAATGAATTAATTTTTGAGTATTGGGTAATAAAGTGGGTATTTGTTTGAGTATAGAAGGGTATTGGTGCTTCGTTGTTGGGTGCAGGCTGGGTTGATTGGAAAGATTAGGTTGATCACCTGTCTCTTTATCCTTTTCTTCCCTCCTATATCTATATGTAATTTGTATTGCGAAACGTTATTTAAGCATTTTAAGTTTCACGTATTAATTAATAAATATTATTATAATATTTTTATTTGTTAAGTTTATTATTATTCCTTCATATTAATCTGATTAACTCTTGATTGTTTACGTGCATTGGATAAGTTAAATTGTTGGGGGGGGGGTTTGGCCAAGTGGGGGGGGGGTCGTGGGGTTGGTGTTGGTTGGGGGTGGGGGTGTTGGTCGCGTTGGACTTTGTTGTTTTTCCTTAAAAAAATTTGGTTTTTAATGTTAATGGAGAATACGCGTATATATTTGTAGCGTTTTATTTTGGATACATGAGATTTAAGATACTTGTTGTGTAAGGTTATGACTAGGAAAGTAACATACTAGTGGAGTTAAGGTTTAATTCTTGTACAAATCATGTATATCCGGCCAAAAGTGATATTAAGTGAGAAAATGAATTAATTTTTGAGTATTGGGTAATAAAGTGGGTATTTGTTTGAGTATAGAAGGGTATTGGTGCTTCTGGGTATGCCTAAATGTATTTTATTGCGAAACGTAAGCATTTTACGTAACCGATAAAAATAAAATATGAAAAGTTAATAATTATTCTTATAATAATCATATAACACTTGCTTGATGTAAACTTTAACTTGTTTGGTGTCCGTTTACGATGAATGTTGATTTTTAGTTTACACGATTTAACTATAGGATAATAATTAAAAGCGAACGCGTAAAATTCTAAAAATAAATAATGATAATAATTGAGTCGGGAAATGACCTAAAAATGAGAAATGTTACAATGACTATGCATGAATCCTTAACTGTTGAGCTAGAACGATATAAAGAACAAATCAAAATGTTTGAAGAACGACAAAATTTTGATTTAAAGGATCGTGAAAAATACATTGATTCATATATGCAAGAGATTATTGTTAACAGAATTGCAAAGTTTGCAGCTTTTGAAAATGAAATTCATAATTTAAACTTGAGTATTTCCAAAAACTTGGAAAATAACAAAACTTTGACAACAACAATGGATGTTTTGAAAAAGGAGTCTAAGGAAAAAAAAGATAAATACATCAAAGAACTTGTTGATTTAGAAAAGAAAAAGAAAGCTCTTGACACATTGTTTACAAAGTTGGTCAGTATGCGCAAACTATGCATATGTTGACAAAACCTCAAGCTTTTAATGATGAAACACACAAAACTGCTCTTAGTTATCAAAATCCTTTTTATCTTCGTAAAGCTCAGCGGATTAAGCCCACTCTGTATAATGGTAGTGTTTTAGTGAAGCCACATGATGTGAATTATGTATTTGATTCTGAAGAGACATTGATTTTGGCAAAAGATAGTCGATCAAAAATGAATGAAAAACAAAATGATCCAATTTGCAAAGAGAAAAAAGTTAATATTAAACCAATTGGTTATAAATCACTAAATGACTTGTATAAGTATTTTGTCCCTCAAAAACAATTGTCAGCCAAACAAGCTTTTTGGTTACCGATTTTAAAACCAGTTTCTGAAACACTTGTTGTTCAACCAGTTCCAGTTACATCTTCTATTCCTCGTGAACTTCCGACAAAAAGTTTAGTCAAAAAGAGTTTTCAAAAACTAAAAATTCACCTTGACAACTTTGACAAGGT
Organism: Tanacetum coccineum; assembly: GCA_026074375.1. Taxonomy (NCBI): domain Eukaryota; kingdom Viridiplantae; phylum Streptophyta; class Magnoliopsida; order Asterales; family Asteraceae; genus Tanacetum; species Tanacetum coccineum. The sequence continues at coordinate 2,573 of BQNB010020453.1, read as the reverse complement.
GGTGAAAGTAAGGAGTAAGGTTACGTCTTAGAATGATGGTACAAGGGGATTTGAACACGTTAGAAAAGCTTTTGAACCAGACGTCATTCCTTTTATGAAATCTTTACAAGAATCCTTCTAGGATTTTGACAAAGGTCTTCATAGTGAAATTCATGAAATGAAAGCTATTTTTAATCAAATGGACTCTGAAGTTGAACAATGTTCTGTTGATAAGAAGTGTTTTGAGATTTAAAAGAAAGAATTTTTTCTTGAAAACGATCGACTATTGGAGCTAATCATATCTCAAGATCTTGTGCATACTGTTGTTAATTCTTTAGCTGCCATTATTGATTATCAAAGTATGGAAAAGAGTTATATATAGGAGTATAATAGGAATCAGACACTTGAGGCTGAGCTTTCCGAAATGAATGAACTTTCAAACACATGTTCAAGACTTGAAAACCGTTGCATTTCTCTTGAACTAAAACTACAACAAAACAAAGAAAGTTTTCAAAATAACAGATCTTGTAACAATCAAGATGCTCTTGCATTTAAGGAATTTTTTGTAATAAATGATCTGAAAGCTTAGTTAAAAGCCAAGGAGTCCTCAATAAGCAAGATAATAGCACATATTGCAACATTGAAAGGCAAAAGTGTGTCTAATAATAATGTATCTGTGAATAATGCAAATGTGATTGCTCCAGGAATGTTCAGGTTAGACTTAGAACCTCTTTCTTTGAAACTTAAGAAAAACAAGGAAGCACATGTTCATTACCTTCAAGAAACTAAGGAACACACTATCTTACTTCATAGAAATGTAGGGCAAGCTAGAGCTTTGAACCCTATTAATGACCACTTAGACTATGCTTGTAAGTTTATAACACGTATTCAGGAGTTGTTAGTTTATGTTCCTCATACATGTCCTGGATCCCAAATTGAAAGTACGAAATTGGTTGCTGTCACACCCATGAACAAAAACAGAAAAGTTAGGTTTCAAGAACCTAGTCCATCATCAAGCAACATACAAAAACAAGTAGACTCACGCAAAACACAGGATACTAACAAACCTTTGTTGCCTTCTATAGGAGTAATCAGTTCTACTAGCGCTAGCAGATCAAAGCCTAGGAGCAATATAAAGAAAAATAAGATCTCACAAGCAGCAAGTAGCAACAAGAAGAATAAGACCGTAAAAGTTTACCCTAGGAATGTTAAATCTAGTTCTAATAAGATGAATCATCTTTTTATGTGTAATGCAAGTACCAAGCATGCTGTAAAAAATGTGAATTCTAAATTTGTGTATTCTACATGTAATGAATGCTTGTTTAATGCTTCTCATGATATATGTGTTGTTGATTATTTGAATGTTGTGAATGCACGTGCTAGAGCAAAATCTAAAAAAGTTAGAAAGAATGCATGGAAACCGACTGGTAAAGTATTTATAAATGTTAGACATAGATGGTTACCCACGCGTAGTACCTTCACTATATATGGAACTAAGTGCCCTTTAACTAGAATCACTTCCACTACAGTAGTGCCTCCTAAGGAAACCAGTCAAACACATGTAATTACTCAAAACCCAAAAATTAAAGTATACAAAAGGAGACCCAAAGTAACACAATCTGTCAGTCTGAGTAGTGAACCTAGCATTCTAGGACCTAGGCCCTCTAACAACTTGGAACCCAACGAAAATTGGGGATCTAATGTTTCAAATTCTCCATCTTCTCGTTGTGTCCAACGCTGGTCATACAGATCGTCCTCTGGTACCTGGACTCGGGTTGCTTGAAGCACATGATTGGATAGCTCTCTCAGCTCATCAATTTTGTAAGCAAGTTTTTAGGAACCGTCAAATTTGGTAATGATAAAGTTGCAAAGATTATGGGGTATGGTGAATATCAGATCCTGAATGTTACAATTTCCAGGGTTGTGGAGGGGTTAGACACAATTTATTCTCAGTGGGTCAATTTTGTGACTCTGATCTTGAAGTAGCATTCTGGAAACACATCTGCTTTGTTTGTAATTTAGAAGGTATTGATATACTCATAGGCTCAAGAGACACTAACTTGTACACACTCTCATTAGATGATATGTTGGAGTCTTCCCCAGTCTATCTCTTGTCTAAAGCTTTAAAAACCAAGTCCTTGTTATGTCATCAAAGGTTATCCCATTTAAACTTTGACACAATTAATGAACTTGCCAAACAAGTGGTTAGAGGCCTACCCAAACTGAAGTACGAAAAAGACCATATGTGCTCTGCGTGCTCATTAGGGAAAAGCAAAAAAGCACACTCATAAACTCAAGTTTGAAGGATTCATTCAAGAGAAGCTATATTTGTTGCACATGGATCTTTGCATTCCAATGAGAATCGAGAGTATCAATGGGAAGAAGTATATATTGGTTATTGTGGATGATTACTCACGGTTCAATTGGGTGAAATTTTTACGATCAAAGGATGAAACTTCAGAGTTCGTAATCAAATTTCTAAAAATGATTCAAGTTTGTCTAAATGCTACTTGATTCGGTATTCGTATACACTTAAAATAACTCAAATGCAAATCTCAACCAAATGCCCTTAACCAAGGGAAAAGGTCAAAAGC
>BQNB010020452.1:0-65470 GCA_026074375.1 Tanacetum coccineum | reverse complement strand
TTATTAAGTATAGTTTATTTCTGAGTGCTTAATTTTTCTTGATTTTAGCTTATTAGTCTTTAAATATCTTAGTTATTAATATGTTTTTAGAGATCATAGCTTAATATGATCTGTCTTGGCTTATAATTTAATTTTAGGATTTAAAAGGGGTGTTTGGGATATGGTTTAAAATGGGTCAAATGAGGTTTAAATCTGTTTTTAGTTTGCTAGACAGTTTCAAATTGGTTTTCATTAGCTCTAATTAAGCCTTATGATTAGTTTTCTCAAGTTTAGGATAAGTTTTATTAAGATTAGGAATCTAAGTTAGCAAATTATCTTATATGTTAGTCCAATGAGTTTTTAAACAACTTATTAGATTATTTTCTCAATAATGGATTTGAGGTGTGCTTTTTGTGTTCAAAATAGATTTTAAGAGTATCAAAGTCCCTCTGTCTTGAGTCATTAAACCTTGACATTTTCTCTTAAAATTTTAGCTCAAAACAAGTTTAGTTAATTAGTGTTCATTCTTAGAAGTAGTTTATTCAGATTAATTATAGGTTGGTTTTAGCTTATCTTTGATTCATTTAGGTTGAATTTAGCTTGTTTTAATTTTGTCTAAATCTGTTTAGAGTTTTAGTTTGGCAAAAGTCACTTAAGAGTCTTGAAAGTTAATTGCAAAAAGCCTTTTAGCAAAGAAAAGTCATTATCAAAAGTGATGTATGCAGACTGCTTTAATTTGGAATTTTAGCTTATTTAATAGTTTTAATAGCTTAAGATTAGTTTGTATTTGCTTATTGAGTCATGATATAAATCTGTTTAAAGCTATTAGTCTTTAGTTTTTGCTTATTGAGTCTTATTTTTAGTTTAAATTTGTCATCCATTTCAAAAAGCCAGAAATAATAGTATAAACTGTCATTTCAAAAGTTCATTTTCTAGCTTATTTCTTTATTTTGTTTGCTTAATGTCAACTTATTTGTGTTCTTTGAGTATTAGACTTAATCTATTTTAGGTTTATTAGCTTTTTCTTTTAGCTTATTCTGTCTTAAAGCTAGCTTAAAGTAGTGGTTATTCCTTTTTGTCCTGTTTTTAATGTATGTTGTCTTAATAGCTTTTCAGTACTTTTTAGCTTATTTTGTTTGGTTATTATTAGTCATAATTGCTTATTAGGATTAGGACTAGGTTTGCTCCAGCTTATTTGCCTTTAGTTAGCTTATTTGGTCTTATTAAGTGCTTATAAAAGTCAAGCAACCTTTGCTGTAAGCAAAAAAAATGGACTTTTAAGTAAACTGTCACTTCAATTTGCTTTTCACTGACTTAAAAATAAGTTTTAGAAAAAGTTGCTTAATTAAAGTTGCTTAATTCTTCTTATAGTTTAGCTTTTTCAAAAAAAAATTGTAAAAAGGTAAGTCACAGGTTTCGAACCTGTGACCTCCCCCTTAGTATACCAACACCCTAACCAGTAGCGCCCTTAGGACTTTTCTATTAGACATATGCAACATTAATCTTTTATACCTGCTTTCAGTTTTAAGCTTATCTAGCTTATATGAATTTTAACAGCTTTTTGGCTTGAGCTTTTTGAACCATTTTTCTTTAGAAACCTTAGGAATATTATTAAGCACTTTTAGGAATTTTCTCAAATTTTTATAAAATAGTATTAATTTTCTAGATTAAAAGTGTTTTTAATTGTTTAAAAATATAAAAAAGTTGATATATATATATATATATATATATATATATATATAATTCCTTTTTTTTATTCTCGTTATCGTTTTTACGTTTAATTCTTTAATTGCTTAATTTGTTAGCTTGCCTTTATTTGTTTTTGCTTTTCATTATTAGAAATAGAATCAAAATTCAAAATATTTGATATTCGAGCATCAAACAAAATACTTTTGTGGAATTCAAATTCACCTCTTGTTGGGATACGACATCCGGGAGATAAAAATATTGTTTGTCCTCAAGCAATTTTCTTATCAAATGGGATACTCTATATACTATAATTAATTTGGTATTTTAGGTATATATTATATATCCTATTATCATCAAATCACTGAAGCAGTTAGTACTGCTTGTTATGTTCAGAATAGGATTTTAGTGACCAAGCCTCACAACAAGACACCTTATGAACTATTACATGGTAGACCACCTAGTATAAGTTTTATGAGACCTTTTAGGTGTCATGTGACTATTCTTAATACCTTAGATCCCCTAGGCAAATTTGATGGGAAGGCTGATGAAGGGTTCTTTGTTGGATACTCTATAAATAGCAAGGCTTTTAGGGTATTTAACACTAGAACTAGAAAAGTAGAGGAGAACCTACACATAACCTTTCTTGAAAACAAACCCAATGTTGTAGGGAGTGGACTAGATTGGCTCTTTGACATTGATTTACTAACAAACTCTATGAATTATGAGCTAGTTACTACAGGGAATAAAACTAATAGGAATGCAGGTATCAAGGAATATATTCTGCTACCATTACTATTTGATAGTCCACAGAGCTCAGAGGATGCAGTTGCTGATGATGCTGGTAAAAACATTACTGAAGAACCAGTAAATAAGGGTCAAATAAATGGTCAAGAAAAGGAAGAAGGATCTTCAAATAAAGAAGATGACCAGAATGTGCAAGATTTTAGAGTTGAATTAGATAATTTGCTTGTTCAACCGAAAGAAGGTTATGCTAACAGCACTAATAGAGTTTCTACTACTAGTCCATATGTTAGTGCTGTTGGGTAAAGTTTTGATAATGCTGATGATCTTCCTACTGATCCTCTCATGCCTGATTTGGAGGATACTGGTATCTTTATTGGTGCATATGATGATGAAGATGTGGGTGCAGAGGCTGACCTTAACAACTTAGAAACAACCATGAATGTCAGTCTTATTCCCACAACCAGAATACACAAGGATCATCCTAAAGACCAGATTATTGGAGACATAGATTCAGCTACTCAAACAAGGATGATGACCAAGATTTTTAAAGAACATGCTATGGTTAGTTACATAAAAAAGCAGAGGAGAACCTATCACAAAGATTATCAAAACTGCTTATTTACCTGTTTTCTCTCACAAATAGAACCCAAGAAGGTGACACAAGCTTTAGCAGATCCAAGCTGGATAGAGGCAATGCAAGATTAGTTGCTACAGTTTAAATTGCAGAAGGTTTGGACATTGGTTGATTTACCCAAAGGCAAGCATGCCATTGGAACAAAATGGGTCTATAGAAACACGAAAGATGAAAGAGGGATAGTTGTTAGAAATAAGGCAAGACTGGTTGCACAAGGTTACACCCAAGAAGAAGGAATTGATTATGATTAGGTTTTTACTCCTGTTGCTAGGATAGAAGCAATCAAGTTATTTTTGGCCTATGCATCATTTATGGGGTTCATTGTGTACCAGATGGATGTGAAGAGTGCCTTTTTATATGGTACTATTAAAGAGGAGGTGTATGTGTGCCAACCTCCTGGTTTTGAAGATCCACAGTTCCCTGACAAAGTTTATAAGGTAGAAAAAGCTTTATATGGTCTACATCAAGCTCATAGAGCCTGGTATGAGACTTTGTCTACCTACTTATTAGAAAATAAATTTAGAAGAGGCACTATAGATAAGACTTTATTCATCAAGAAGGACAAAGGTGATATCCTGTTAGTGCAGGTATATGTTGATGACATCATCTTTGGGTCTACAAAGAAGTCTTTATGTGTTGAGTTTGAGCAGATGATGCACAAGAGATTCCAGATGAGTTTTATAGGGGAGCTCACTTTCTTCTTAGGGTTACAAGTAAAGCAGAAAGATGATGGAATCTTCATCAATCAAGACAAGTATGTGGCTGATATATTGAAGAAGTTTGATTTTGTCACTGTAAAGACAACAAGCACTCCAATTGAGACTAACAAGGCATTGCTCAAGGATGAAGAAGCTGAGGATGTGGATGTTCATTTATACAGGTCAATGATTGGATCATTGATGTACTTGACAGCTTCTAGGCCTGACATAATGTTTGCTGTTTGTGCTTGTGCAAGGTTCCAAGTTACTCCTAAAGTCTCACATCTTCATGCTGTGAAGAGGATCTTTAGATACTTGAAAGGTAAACCTAAATTGGGCCTTTGGTATCATAGGGATTTACCATTTGACTTGGAAGCTTTTTCAGATAGTGATTATGCTGGAGCTAGTCTTGATAGGAAATCCACAATAGGAGGTTGTCAATTTCTTGGCAAAAGGTTGATTTCATGGCAATGTAAAAAGCAAACTATAGTTGCCAACTCCACTACTGAAGCAGAATACATTGCTGCTGCTAATTGCTATGGACAGGTGTTGTAGATCCAAAATTAGATGCTTGATTATGGGTTCAATTTTATGAACACTAAGATTTACATTGAAATAAGGCACCATTTCATCAGAGATTCTTATGAGAAGAGGCTCATTCAAGTAATTAAGATACATACAGATCACAATGTTGCTGATCTTCTCACAAAGGCATTTGATGTTAGCAGGTTTAACTTTTTGATTGCTAGCATTGGATTACTTAATCTCTGAAGATGTATGATTGGTATGGTCTGAAGATAGTATTGGTGATGAATTTGGAGTTAAAACTGGTGGTTGTAAAGTTAATGCTGCTAGGCAGGATTTGGTACTGATGGGTGAAAGTTAAAACTGCTAGGCAAAAGTTAGTACTGCTAAGCCAAAGTTAGTGCTACTTGTTACCGTTGGAGTTATAACTACTAAGCGAAATTCTTGGTCGGTAAATAGTTTCCTACTATTATAGGTTTCCTTTTTACCTATATAAGCGTATTCGACTACATCAAGATCATTCTAATACTTTCGAATACTAAAACGCTCTCAAAATTCACAAACCCACTTCAACTTATCACCGACTCCATAAATTCATCAGCAATTAATCATTTATGACGGATTTGAAGTTTGTTAAGCAACATAACATGGTCGCATGCTTAGAGAAATCAGAAGGGAATGCTGATTTTCATGAGATAGTAGACTTTCTTACTGCTAGCACTGTACACTATGCCTTAACTGTAAGTCCTACTATCTATGCTTCTTATATTGAACAATTTTGGAATACGGCACATTCTCAAACAGTCAATGATGTGAAGCAAATTCATTCAACAGTTGATGGCAAGACAATAGTAATCTTAGAATCATCAGTGAGGAGTGATCTTTACTTTCATGATGAGGATGTTATTACTTGTTTAACAAATGATGCTATTTTTGAAAACCTTGCATTGATGGGGTATGAGAGTGATACTAACAAACTTACCTTTCAAAAAGCTCTCTTCTCTCCTCAGTGGAAGTACCTCATACATACCATTTTACACTACTTAAGTTCAAAATCTACATCTTGGAATGAATTTTCCACTAATATAGCATCTGTAGTCATTTGTTTAGCTAATGGTCAAAACTTTAACTTTTATAAACTCATTTTTGATGGTATGTTGAGGAACTTGGATACCAATACAAAGAAATTTTTAATGTATCCAAGGTTTCTATAACTCTTTTTGAATAATCAGATTACTCTTGCAGAACCTTTTAATGATGTTTATCAAACACCTGCACATACTAAAAAGGTTTTCACTAACATGAAAAGAAAAAGGAAAAGATTTTTGAGGAAGAGTTACTCCATTGTTTGCATTAATATTGGCACCACCTGTAGTAGAGGGTGAAGGTTCAGGACAACCCTCTGAACCCTAACCAACACCTTCTACTACTCAACCCAGAATTAAAGACCAAATCCGTGTTACTGAATCATCATCACCCCAAAATACTCAATCACCCAGGCAAGCCTTACAAGAGGACACTCAGTTACCTCAGACTAGTGTTCCTATACCAAATGTAGCAGATGAGACTGTCTTTAAGGAGTGGAATGACAGAGTGGTGAGGGCTACCACTATTGCTGCTAGCTTAGATGCAGCACAGGCTAGTGGTAACATAACTAAGACCCAATCCACGACAATGTCTAATGATCCTCTTTCTTAGGAAATTAGTTCAGGTGACAGACCCAGGTGCCAAAAAGCCATGGGGGGTTTCATTGCTCAGACTAGGTCTGAGATGGCATCTAAACCTTCCTATGATTCACCTCTCCTAGGAGTTAACATACCTGGAAGTGATGAGGAAAGACTTGAACAACATGAATTGATGGATAATGTACCACCCACACCCCATGATTGACCTCTCTCAGGAGGTCACACACCTGGAAGTGATGAGGGTAGACCTAACATTAATAAATTGATGGCTATTTGTACAAATTTGTCAAATAGGGTTCTTGCCTTGAAACACTCAAAAACTGCTTAAGATTTGGTGATCCAAAAGCCAAAAAAGAAAGTTAAAAGATTGGAAAAGAAACTAAGGGCAAGAACTCCAGGGATGAAACTCTTCATGATTGGTACCTCCAAGAGAAAGAGTTTGGATAAGGAGAATGTATCTAAACAAGGGAGGAAAAGTGACAAGACAAAGCCAATGTTTGAAGATAGTGACTTTGTTGAGGTTGATATGGAGAATGTTGAAGGTGATGCTGAAACTCAGGGGAGGAATACTGTTGAACATGGGGATCCAATTAATACTACTAGTATTGATGTTAGTGCTGCTGGACCTTCAAATGTTAGTACTGATGATCCTTCTACAAGTACTACTGGGGATATTTTTGAAGATGAGATAATGACTATTGCTAATACACTTGTGGCTACTGCTGCTAGCTTAGATGCAACACAGGCTAGTGGTAACATAACTAAGACCCAATCCACGGCAATGTCTAATGATCCTCTTTCTTAGGAAATTGGTTCAGGTGACAGACCCAGGTGCCAAAAAGCCATGGGGGCTTTCATTGCTCAGACTAGGTCTGAGAGGGCATCTAAACATTCCTATGATTCACCTCTCTTAGGAGTTAACATACCTGGAAGTGATGAGGAAAGACTTGAACAACATGAATTGATGGATAATGTACCACCCACACCCCATGATTTACCTCTCTCAGGAGGTCACACACCTGGAAGTGATGAGGGTAGACCTAACATTAATAAATTAATGGCTATTTGTACAAATTTGTCAAATAGGGTTCTTGCCTTGGAACACTCAAAAACTGCTTAAGATTTGGTGATCTAAAAGTTAAAAAAGAAAGTTAAAAGATTGGAAAAGAAACTAAGGGCAAGAACTCCAGGGATGAAACTCTTCATGATTGGTACCTCCAAGAGAAAGAGTTTGGATAAGGAGAATGTATCTAAACAAGGTAGGAAAAGTAACAAGACAAAGCCAATGTTTGAAGATAGTGACTTTGCTGAGGTTGATATGGAGAATGTTGAAGGTGATGCTGAAACTCAGGGGAGGAATACTGTTGAACATGGGGATACAATTAATACTACTACTATTGATGTTAGTGCTGCTGGACCTTCAAATGTTAGTACTGTTGATCCTTTTACAAGTACTGCTGGGGATATTTTTAAAGATGAGATGATGACTATTTCTGATACACTTGTGGCTATTAGGAGCACAAGACCAAGAACTACCTCAGTAGTGATTCATGATATTGAAGAAGAACCAAGGAGAGCAACACTAGCACCAATAGTACAAAGCTAAGATAAAGGTAAAGGCAAGATGGTGGAGCCTAAACCTACTCTAAAGAACCCTATAAAGACTCAGATTCAAAGAGATTCAAAAATTGCTCAACAATTGTTTGAAGAAGAACAAGCATAGTTTGAGATAGAGCAAAGGATTGCTAGGGAGAAAGCTGTAGAACAAGAGGCCAAGGATGCTGCATTGATTGAACAAATAGAAGATATTCAAGCAAGGATAGATGCAGATTAGTTATTAGCAGAAAGACTTCAACAAGAAGAAAGAGAACAATTCACCATTGAAGAAAAGTCTAGAGTGTTGGTGGAAATGATTGTTAAAAGTAAAAGGTTCTTTGCTGTACAGAGAGCTGAACAAATTAGAAAAAAGCCACCAACCAGAACTCAACTCAGAAGCAAGATGATTACTTACCTGAAAAACATGGGTAGATTCACTTACAATCAACTAAAGAATAGGAGTTTGGAAGAAATTCAGATGCTGTATGAGAAGGAGCAGAAGTGGATCAATGAATTTGTTCCTATGGATTCTGAGTTGGAGGTTCAGAGACTGAAAAGAGCAGGTCAAGAAGTTTGAGAAGAGCTTGTTAAAAGACAAAAGATTGGAGAAGCTTCAGGTTCAGGTGAAGAACAATCAACAAAAAAGGAAAAAGAATTATCAGAAGAAGAACTACAAAAATTATTAGTGGTAGTTCCAGTGGAAGAAGTCTATGTTGAAGCTTAACAAGTCAAATATCCAATCATAGACTGGGAGGTTTATTCTGAAGACACAAGAAGGTATTGGAAAATTATCAGAGTTGGAAACCATACAGAAGCTTATTAGACTTTTGCTGAGATGTTGAAGAAATTTAATAGAGATGACCTAGTTAAGCTTTGGGATTTGATTAAGGAGAGGTTCAGTACAACAAAGCCTACAAATGATAAAGAGAAGGAATTGTGGGTTGAACTGAAGAGATTGTTTGAACCAGATAATGATGATATTCTATGGAAGCTTCAAAGGTATATGCATGATCCTTTGGTATGTAGGCTTTATGATACATGTGGTGTTCACCATGTATCTTTAGTAAGAGGACATGATATTTTCATGCTGGTAGAGAAAGATTATCCATAGTCAAAATGAGTTCTAATGTTGATGTTAGTTAACAAGCTGTTAGTAGAAGCAGATAGTGAGATGTCTAGAGAACTTTTAAGAAAGATCTTCTATTAAGCAAACAGACCAAGTCAGTAAGGTGTTTGGTTACATCCTCCTAGTGCTCAAAATGCAGATAATGAAGAAACTTGATGATTAACATGGTGAATATCAAGTTTAGGGGATGAGTGTTGGGAATTAGAGGCTTCTACAACTTAATGCTGCTGGTTCAAGTTTCTACTGCTGGATGAAGAAACTAATGCTGCTGAAGATTAGAGAAAACAGTCTAAGTCATTAGTACTATTAGCGTTATAGTTAGTACTGCCAGTACAAAGTGTTAGTACTGCCAGTTTATTAGTACTGTTAGTTATAACAGTTAGCACTATTAGTTATAATAGTTAGTACTGCTAAAGTGATAATGCATGAGATATATTAGGAATAGATATGCATTGATCACTTGACGCGTTTTGTAAGCCTATTAGGGTTTCCTTAGTGTATAAAAGGAACCCTACGACATAGATCTAGATATTAAATTTTTTATAGTTTTCACAGCAAATATAGTTAGTATTCATAGTTTTAAGGTTATTTTGTAACATTGATTGTGTTTAATATATTGAATGTTTAGCAAGATCTTGTTTTACTGTTTCATTGTTCTTCTTAGTATTGCAAGCTAGATTCCGCATAGTTTGTAGTATTCTCAATCTTAGTTTCTACTATAGTTGTTTTGGATCTATCCAACACAACTAAGCTTTAACAAGCTAAGTAAGATCTGTTCAAAAGGGATCAACAATGTCAACAAGCACCCTTTAGGCGGAGAAACCCGTACACGTCGCTTACACTTTTTTTGGTACTAAGCTAAATACCGAGTTCTACTTTGAGATAGAACCAATCTAACACACTATGTATTTTATGGCCTAAATTCTAACCTATCATACACATATGATACACACAACACACAACATACAACACAAGATATACAAGATGAATGATTATCACAAACGTGATGACACAACTAAACTATTAACACTTGAAGCTTGACGTCTTCTTGAGTGTTCTTCGTCACTTGTAATGGATTATGTAACAAGTATAATGATCAAAGAATATAAAAGATAAAAGATGTATGTGAAAAATATTTTACAAGAGTTGTCTAAAATGAAGACTTAAGGTTGCTATTTATAGGCAAATCTTTGAAATTTAAATGCTGTCCTAAACAGCTGGACGATGCGACCCACATATCCACCAACACCTGGATCCGTGCCTTGTTATGGTGGATCCATCCGAGGAGCTGGGACAACATTGGGTCATTTTATGATTAACCTCAAATCTATATAAAATATTGTTTTGTACTTATTAAAACTAGTTTAATAGATTCTTCTAGAACAAAATATTTCTTATCACCAATAAGGAAAGATTTTATAGATTTGGAAAGATTTGAAAAGATTATTTCCATTTATGGTTAATCTTATTTTGTCTTACATGATTAATCTAACTAGCTTATAATTAATCATGTGCTAACTTATATCATTTAATTAGAAAAGGTTTATGCAAATGATAATATTTTTCTTTGATTATTAACTATGTTTAATAATGCCATATTCATACCTTAAGTGATTTGTCGGCGTCAAGTAAACTTTTGACTAAATAACTGCAAATGATAGTATGACATTATATTTGTTATTATCAATACATGAAGATCATTAAATATAAATATCATTTTTGCGTGAATATTTGTATTAACAACTTTCTTGATTTCCTCCTCTTTGTCCAAGTAAGCCTAAATTTCTTTATCAGTGAGATGAAACAACTTTTGATTTATCATGTAAGGAACTCTAACTGGCTAATCAGGATCAGGACGAACAACATTTGATGCACGCACAAGTTTTGTTTGAATGTCAGGTTGATCATCAGTGGCAATGGCCTTTCCTTCTCTTTAAGGAATAAGGATTTTAAGGATGGGATTAGTGAGTGAAGGTCTGACAGTTGATATTGGAACTGCTCTTGTTGGTTCTTCCTCAGCTTTGTTGGTCCTAAGCTTCTTAGTATCATCCTTCATTGCAACATGCTTCCCCTTAGTGTGAGAAGGAGGTTCTTTAGTGTCAGCCTGTGTATCATTCTCCCCTAAAATTTGTTGGCCTTTTAGTGATAGCAAGTGTTGTTAGTGGTACACTACTTGATGGGGTTGAGGCCTGACCTTTGAAAGCCTGATAAATATATGTCATCATTGATTTGATTTCTGAGGTATCTTGCTTGAGAGAAGAGATATCAGATATGATGTCAGCCTAAGAAATTTCAATAGCTGTCATCCTAGGGTCAAGGTTCCAATCCAGGGAATTTGATGACTTGTCCAATGAAGCTAAGTACTCATCTTGTCTAAGAGTAGCAGCTTGAATAGATTCTACTCATGGTCACAATCTTTGAAAGTCAAAGTCTTTGACAAGGCTGAGCAGTTCAGTAAGAGCAGAAGAATTCTTGGTGTAAGCCTTAGTAGCTTCAATAACCTTCTTGTTAAGAGTGACATCATCTTTGACAACATCTTAAACAACTTTGAGAGTTTCAATGACTCCATTCAAAGCCTTAAGAAGATTAACCCTGTCAGTGGCAGTCTTGTCAAGAGAATCCATGGTTGCCTGAACTAGCTTGTCAGTCTTCTCCCTATGATCAATATTCTCTTCATAGTATCCTTCAATAGAGGCCCTAAGTTCAGCATAAGAGACATCAACTTCTTTATGGTGTGCCTATTATTCTTGAGTAATTTTCTAAAAAGAAGTCTACTGACCTTTCTGAGATACTTGATCAGCTTCCTTTTAGTGAGGGAAAGGGTGTTGTCAAATTTCTTGAGGTCAGGGCTTGAGGAGTCATAGTTTGATTCTTGAGTTGTTGAAGTATGAGATGGTTTAGGCTTGTCTTTGTTTGGTGATAGAGACTGATGTTCTTCTTCATCAGCTTGATTTTCTTCTTCCATATCATCTCCAACAGCAAATACTTCCTCTTCATCACTCTCCTAAGCTAGTTCATCTTCAGAGAGTAAACAAGCTTGGACATCTACAAGGGTGTTTAGTTGTAAGGTTTCATGATTCGGATTTACTTCAAAAAAAGTTTTGCCTTTATTTTTGATGAGGGTTTGGTACCTCAGTCTAATGGATTGGGTTTCATCCACCTGGTACTCAGCACCAGTCCCTGAAGGATTAGAAACAGTAGGGTTGATTGGTTCCATATCAGTGGGTGGTTTGTTTACCTTTGAGTCTTTATCCCCAAGTGGCCCTTCTGGATGTGGCGTGGTTTTAGCTGCGCCTTCATTAGAAGCCATGGAAGGCAATCCCTTATCAGTGGGCTGAACGTTTCCCCATGAGTCTTTTGGATTAGTAGTTGTTCCCTAAGGCAAAAGTTGTAGTTAATGAATGCCCTCATCGAGTGAAGTGAAGGACTATCCTGTACCAGCGAGTTGTATGTTTCTCTCTAGATCATGGGTATCAGGTACGGTACCTGAGGAGACTGAGTGGGATTACTTAGAACCCTCTGTTGGCTTAGGGGTGGTATTTCCTTAGTCTTAGTGGGTGGCTTTTTAGACTTGGTCTTTTTCCTCTTTTGAGGCAGTGACTTTGAAGTCTCAGGGCCTTGTCACTTGGGTAAGGTAGGAGTCACAGTTTGAGACTTCACTTTCTTTTTCTTTCTAGAAAGAGGAAGTGGAGACACTAAATCCTTCTGATTATTTACAGCAATCATATGGGCCGTCAATTCTATATCATTAACTTTGGATGGGTCCTTTGAAAAATTAGAGTTACTCAAGATGTTAGGAGTGTTCCTAAATATTTTATCCTGAGTGTATGCAGATCCCAGTAACACTTTTAAAGAACATGAAATAAACTTAGGGTATGAAACATATTTCAACCTAGATTTATTTAATTACTTGGTTACAAGATCACTATAAATGATCTCCCCTATGTCAACCTCAGTCCAAGTAATGAGACAATAGGCGATCATCTGCTAAATAGAGTTGATCTATACAGTAGACGAGTAATTCTAGCCAAGAGCCTGAATCACAAAAGTGAATAGGATTCTCCAAGCCAAAGGAAAAGAGTTCTTAAAGACAAGGGTTTTGTCCAGATAACTTTCATTGGAAACAATCTTTCCTAGTGTAGTTTTAACGGTCTCGGGGGTAGGTTAAGCAACAAATTTTCCCTTTTTATAGTCAAGACCAGTGGATGATAGAAATATATTAAAATCAAGGGTGAAAGGTTGGTCGTTCATCACTGAAAACTTGATAAAAACCTCCTTGGGTAGGCGATCCACAAAGTCATCAGTAGGTGGATTAGGGTCATAGGCTATGGTAGTACTCCAGAACTCCCTCAGGAGGTTTTGGTATAGTACTGAAAGGCTTTTTGTAAAGGTCAGTTTTAAAGGACAATTCATCAAAAATTTCATGATTGGGTGGTAAGTAGGGACATTTGATGGATAGTTAAAGTTTTCTATTACATTATTTATTTGAAAGGTCACATTATCCATAGTCATGTTTCCCCACTGAGGAACATACACAATTTATTGTTCTTCTGTCATTATTGATATATTTGTAAAAACAAAAGGTTTTAATGACTGAATATCACACACCACCAGATGGTCACAAGTTGATTCCAATGTTGATCGCTGCCGTGAAATGCTTGATATGTTATCAAGAAGGTCAATAAAGAGATGGATATCTTGGTTTTGAACACACTTGACCAAACAAATGATTTGAAATAACAAGTTTGTAATGAACAAGTATTGTGAAAGTGAAAGCTTTTTACTAGAAAATGAAGAACACATACTTCTTTTGCTTTGAGAGAATAATTGAGCAGAGTTTGTTTGCGTTTTTTGTGTGTGTTTTATTCTTTAAAGGGGTATTTATAGGCGAATGTGAAATAGGTTCTAATAATTTTAAACGCATTTTTTGAAAAAGTTAAAAATGGTTTGTAACAAATTTAATGCTGTTACCCACTTTTTGCATGATCCCGTTTTTACGACAACTGTTGTGCCATTTCATTATCCTACACTTTCGCAGGCATGAAGTTTAAATAACAGTCAAATGTCGTTGAATTAGACATTTTGGGAAGGGATCATGTTTGTGGGAGTGAGCATTAAATGCATATTGTGTTATTTGAGTGATATTTAGAGAAGTGGGGGCCCATGACTGTTAGATGACATTTAGATAAGGAATATTTATTCCTTATTTAGTGTGTTCAGTCATCAACCTAGGACATTAAGAAAACTAAAGGCTTAAAGCATTTAGTTACTTCATTTAATGTGTCATGGGGGTCATATGTGTTTTAGGGAGATAGTTTCAGGTAGAAATGATTATACACCATACTGAACCTGTTTGATCAGGGAGACCGATCAATCAATCTTCAACATGCCTAACTCTGCTTTTATCCTTGTGAAAGTAGGTTCATCCAAGGGTTTGGTAAATATATCAGCTAGCTGATATTCAGTGGGGATGAAGTGTAATTCAATATCTCCTTTAAGGATGTGATCCTTGATTAAATGATATCTTATATCAATATGCTTGGTTCTTGAGTGAAGTACTAGATTGTTGGATATTGCAATGGCACTGGTGTTGTCACAAAAGATGGGTACCATTTTGTAATGGATGTCATAGTTCATCCATAGGATACTTGCACAACACCCAACAGCAGCGACATATTCAGCCTCAGCTGAGGTCACAGCAACTGACTGCTGTTTCTTAGCACTCCAACAGACCAATTTTCCACCAAGTATTTCGCAGGCACCTGAGGTGCTTTTTCTGTCCATATTGCAACCAACATAGTCTGAGTCTGAGTATCCTTTAATCAATGCCTGAACAATTTAGATTATACAGACCAAGAGTAGGAGTACCTTTCAGGTACCTAAGGATTCTTTTCACAGCAGTTAGATGTGATTCCTTTGGATTGGATTGATATCTTGCACATAAGACTGTGGAGAATTAGATATCAGGCCTTGTTGCAGTTAAGTAAATCAGTGACATAATCATTCCCCTATATGAGGTCTCATTAACTGGCTTGCCAGCAAGATTAGGACCTAAGTTGTTTGGGGGAACCATGGGTGTTTTCACTGAGGAACTATCAAAAAATTTATATTTCTTGAGTAAGTTCCTAGTGTATTGTTCTTGAGAAATGGAGATTTCTTTGTCATCCTATTTGATTTGCAGTTCAAGGAAGTACGTAAGTTCTCCTATCATACTCATTTCAAATTTCTTTGTCATCAGTTTCTCAAAATGTTTACAAAGTTTATAACTTGTTGAGCTAAATATGATGTCATCTATACACCCGATCAAGGAGAACATCTCTTTTTCATTTATAGATAAACAATGTGTTATCTATTCTTCCCCTGGTAAACTTATTTTGAATAAGGAAAGTAGGATGAGTCTCATACCATGCCTTTGGTTCTTGCTTCAGTCCATAAAGGGCTTTGTCAAGTTTACAAACATAGTCATGGAACTTTCTACTTTTAAATCCCAGAGGCTGTTTAACATAAACTTCTTCTTTCAGTTTACCATTTAGAAAGGCACTTGACATCTATTTGGTAAACTTTGAAGTTCATATATGTAGCAAAGGCAAGGAATATCATGATGGCTTCCATCCTTGCTACTTGTGCAAATGTTTCATCATAGCCAATTCCTTCTTACTGACTATAACGTTGTGCAACCAGTCTGGCTTTGTTTTTGTGGTTATACCATGCACATCTTTTTTTTTTCCTAAATACCCATTTGGAGCCTATGGCTGTTTTTCTATAAGGGAGAGGAACAAGAGTCCATACTTTGTTTCAATAGAACATATTCAGTTCTTATTGCATTGAATCAACCCATCTTAGGTGCTTCAGTGCCTCAGACACCTTTTTAGGTTCTATCTCAGAGAGAAAGTTAGCAAATAAACATTCACCAGCTAAGGCAACTGTAAGCTTGGCAGTCATGCTTCTTGTAACCATGTCTTCACCAGGATTACCAATGATGTTCACAAGTTTAATGTGTTTGTCTTTTGACCATCTATCCTGAGGAACATGATGAGAACTTGTAGAGGCTTGATTGGATATATGAGATTGAGGGACATCAGGGACGAAAGATTCATTAATAAATACTGAGACTTTAGTATTATTCCCTGATGGTCCTTTAGTAGGTTGGGTCATTCTAAACATTTTGGTCATGAGTCCCTTGATGTGTAGTAAAAGCAAACAAATTTATATACGTATAGTATTAATCCCGTGAAAATTTCTTTCCAAAATACTTCTCAAACAAGAGAAATATAAGGTAAAAATCTCACTAAAGAAAACACAATTTGTATATTTTTATCCGGGAAGTATTGTACTACTCGGGTCGTGTCCCAACGAAATCGTGAATAGAGAATTGGGAATAATTCGGATTCGAGTTAAGATTGATAAAGGATTTTTGAACTTTTGATTATACTACAAATATAATAGCACGATTTAAAAACAATTAACTAGCTCGAAATTTAAATGCACGAAAAGTAAAAACGCGAGCTAAAAATGAAATTTAAAATCTAAGGCACGACTTTTAGCAAACTTTATACCTAAAAATCACAAATTTAAAAAGAAAATTTTAGGAAAAAGAATTGGAATTTTTTTAACTATTTTTCTATTTTTTATGAATTTTTTAAGAAAAAGAAATTACTAAAATCTATTTAAATTCCTAGAAAATACAAATCAAACTAGAAAAATAAGGAAAAATGGTTTTTAAAAACTACAAAGATGCAGAAATTTATTGGAACAAAAAGCCCCAATTTTTATAGACTAATTGAGCTCTAATAAAAGAATTAACAAAATCATTTAATTCCTAGAAAATACAAATTTAATTGGAAAAATAAGGAAAAATGGTTTTTAAAAACTACAACAGTGCAGAAATTTATTGGCACAATTTGTGTCACACCTTTAAATAAAAATGCTTTTCAAAAGCAGACGGTTGTTTTAAAAACAAAAGAGAACCATGTTGAGTCAAAACCAGTCACTTTACAGACTTCACATACCAAACAAACAGGGACACATCAAAACACAAATGTCATTAGCCCTGGAATGTACAGAGTTGTCACACAACAAGAATCACAAACAAACAAGTCTAAGAATGTGTTATCTTCTACAGGAATGAATGCTACATCCAGTGTTAAAAGACCAAAGAGTAGAGATTCACATGTCAAGACCAGTGTCTTAGATGTCTCTAAGAATGAAGCAAAGAAAGAAGCAGTTTATGTTAGGAAAAATAAGCAAACAGATAATACATTTGCTAATGTTGTGTCAAACAAGGATAATGTAATTGATGTTGCTGCTGCAAACGCTTCTAAAGCGAAAACTTTGTTATGTGTTTCTTGTATGAAAAGTGTGCTTATTCCTTGTCATGATAAATGTGTTGCTAAGCATAAATTGAATGTGCGTTCGAATGCTCGTAGAACCTTCTCTGTTAATTCTAGGATACCAAAATCTTCTGAAACTACTTTTGTAGCTCCTAAGACTAGGTTTTCTGAGAAAGCAACACAATCTAAGACTTTAGATACTACTTTTGTAGCTTCCAAATCTAAGATTGATGAAGCAAGTGCATCAAAAGCTAGAGATAAGGTTTCTAGTGAGATTAAGAAAAAGAAAAGAAACATGCGTGATAAACCATTAAGCCCATTCATGCTAAACAAGATTCGGACAAGTAGTTTATGGCAAAAATGGTTTGAATCACAATCAAATGTTATGTGGACACCTGTTAACACAAAGCCACATGCTCATACTAATCCTTCGAATACGAAACCACTGGTTTCAGTTAAGAGATGGATAGTCAAATTGCCCAGTTGTCCATGTGTTGGCTCTTCTTGTGTTGCAGGTAGTCCAGATCGTTCTATGGATTGTTGACAGTGGTTGTTCAAAGCATATGACGGGTGATCGTTCACTATTGAGAAACTTCGTTGAAAAGTTCATGGGAACCGTTCGCTTTGGAAATGACAACTTTGCAGCTATTACAGGCTATGGTGATTATATACATGGCAATATTACTATTTGTCATGTATATTATGTTAAAGGTCTTGGACACAATCTCTTTAGTGTTGGACAATTTTGTGATGGAGATTTGGAAGTGGCTTTTCGTTCTAAAACATGTTATGTTCGAAATCTGGAAGGAGATGATTTGCTCACAGGTGGACGCGATTCGAATTTATATACCATCTCCATTTCAGACATGGCTGCTTCTTCACCCATTTGTCTAATGTCCAAAGCAACTTCAACAAAGTCATGGTTATGGCATCGACGACTGTCACATCTTAATTTTGGCACCATAAACGATCTTACCAAACTTGACTTGGTTTACAGTTTACCAAAGTTCAAATATGGAAAAGATCATCTTTGTTCTGCTTGTGAAAGAGGAAAAAGCAAGAAAGCTTCTCATCTACCTAAATTGATTCCAAGTGATTACTCCAAATTGGAATTAATTCATATGGATTTGTGCTGTCCAATGAGAGTAGCTTCGGTCAATGGAAAGAAGTATATTCTTGTGATCGTGGATGATTTTTCTAGATTTACGTGGGTTTATTTTCTTAGTTCAAAAGACGAAACTCCAGAGATCATCAAGAAGTTCATTGCTCAAGTTCAATTGCATTACAAAACCAAAGTTTGCAAGATTTGGACTAATAATGGCATTGAATTCAAGAATGCAACTCTCAAAGCTTATTATGAAAAGTTAGGCATTATGCAACAATTTTCAATTGCTCGCACACCTCAGCAAAATGGAGTAGTAAAACAACGTAATCGTACTCTAGTTGAGGCTGCTCGCACAATGCTTATTTTTTCAAGGTTACCTGAATTTCTTTAGGCTGAAGCAGTTGCTACAACATGTTTTACTCAAAATCGGTCAATAATCAACACACGACACAATAAAACACCTTATGAGCTGTTACGCGGGCGAAAACCAAATGTGGAGTATTTTCATGTGTTTGGCTCATTATGTTATCCGACAAATGACCGTGATGATCTTGGGAAAATGAAACCTAAAGCAGACATTGGGGTTTTTATTGGTTATTTGGAAACATCATGAGGTTTTCGAATCTATAATCGTCGCACCAAAAGGATTATGGAGACTATCTATGTAAAGTTTGGTGAGCTTACAGCAATGGATTCTAAACACGATTGTTTAGAACCCGATCTTCAACGATTTAATAATCCAAATTCATCAGATAACTTAACGAATACTCCTTCAAAAGAGGATTTGGATAATTTGTTCGATCCAATGTTTGAAGATTATTTTGAGCAGAAATCTTCTGATACTACCATCAATTCCGCTGCACAACCGACTCACGATCAAGAAGACTCACTTTCTACATCTTCAATCATTGTTGACACACATGAGGCTCCTCCTGTTGTCACAACATCTGACGAACAAAATTCTCCAATCTCTTTACAAGAGTCTGATGAATTCAATCAAGAAGATTCTGCTGAATTTGATGGTGATACACAGTTTGTTCCATATGATTCTCTGAATCATGAGGAAATTGAGTCATCTACAATGAATCTCGAACCATCAAATGTGCAGAATTTCCATCAAGTACAACCCTCGACTCACATTTGGACAAAAGATCATCCTCTAGACCAAGTTATTGGTGACCCATCCAAACCTGTTATGACTCGTCAACGGCTACATACCGATTCTGAGGTTTGCATGTACGCATTAACCGTTAGCACTATTGAACCAAAGAACATCAAAGAAGCTATGGCCGATCATAGTTGGATTGAGTCCATGCAAGATGAGTTGAATCAATTTGAAAGACTTCAAGTTTGGGAATTGGTTCCACGTCCAGAAGGAAAGAATGTTATTGCTCTCAAATGGCTTTGGAAGAATAAGTGTGATGCAGAAAATATTGTGGTTCGGAACAAATCTCGTCTTGTGGCTAAAGGTTATAAGCAAGAAGAAGGCATTGATTTTGAGGAGTCATTTGCTCCTGTTGCTCGTCTTGAGGCTGTTCGGATGTTCATTGCTTTTGCTGCTCATAGGAACATCACTATCTTTCAAATGGATGTCAAAACGGCTTTTCTCAATGGTCCTTTGAAAGAAGAAGTTTATGTCAGCCAACCTGAAGGGTTTATTGATGACGAATTTCCAAATCACGTCTACAGGTTGAAAAAATCTCTATACGGTTTTAAGCAAGCACCTCGTGCATGGTATGCCAAACTGTCTTCTTTTCTAATTGAACACGGGTTCAATAAAGGTATAATTGACCCAAATTTGTTCACTAGACGTCACGGGGGAGACATATTACTTGTTTAAGT
Source organism: Tanacetum coccineum (assembly GCA_026074375.1). Taxonomy (NCBI): domain Eukaryota; kingdom Viridiplantae; phylum Streptophyta; class Magnoliopsida; order Asterales; family Asteraceae; genus Tanacetum; species Tanacetum coccineum. The sequence continues at coordinate 45,517 of BQNB010020452.1, read as the reverse complement.
ATATGTTGATGACATTATTTTTGGATCAACAAATCCAGATTTTTCAAAAAGATTTGCAAACTTAATTAAAAACAATTTTGAAATGTCAATGATGGGTGAACTAAAGTTCTTTCTTGGACCTCAAGTTCATCAATCTCCCCGTGGCATATTCATAAGTCAGTCACAATATGCAATTGAGTTGTTAAAGAAACATGGTCTAGATGAATGTGTCTCCATGAGCACACCTATGGCAACAAAGAGACTGGATGCTGATCTACACGACACTCCTACTGATCAAACGACTTATCGTCATATGATAGGAGGGCTTATGTATCTAACAGCAAGTCGACTAGACATAGCTTTTACTACCTTTGTATGTGCACGTTATCAAGCATGACATATGGTCAAACACCTCAAAGAGGTCAAACGGATCTTTCAGTACCTAAGACAGTCCTATAATATGGGACTATGGTATCCGAAGGATTCAGGTTTTGAACTAATTGCCTATTCAGATGCGGACCATGCAGGTTGTAAAGATGATTGTAAAAGCACATCAGGAGGATTGCAATTTTTAGGTGGAAAGCTCGTGAGTTAGAGTTCAAAGAAACAAGATTGTACTGCGATGTCTACTGCAGAAGCTGAATATGTTTCATTGTCTGCATGCTATGCTCAAGTGATATGGATGCGTACTCAACTGCTTGACTATGGATTTAAATACAATCGGATTCCGATGTATTGTGATTCCAAGAGTGCCATTGCTATTTCATGCAATCCAGTCCAACATTCTAAGACAAAGCACATTGACATCCGGTATCATTTTATTAAAGAACACGTTGAGAGGGGTACTGTGGAAATTTACTTTGTCGGAACAGAATACCAACTTGCGGATCTATTTACTAAGGCGCTTCCAAAAGAACGCTTTGAGTATCTAGTTCATCGCATTGGTATGAGATGTATGACTCCAACTCAGTTGGATAGTCTGACAAAGGTATCTTCGTAAAAAGATCATACATCACAATCATGTAAATAAATATTTCAAAAATAACAAAAAGATTTGACACATTTTTTCATAAAAAACCTAATTTAAAAAGAATTACAATCTTTTGTTTCATGATTCCAAGTTTCTTATTAAAACCTTTTACATTGCAAAATACGGAATCATGATCCAAGGGGGAGTTATTACAATTTTCATTCACAAACATCTTTTCGATAATAAAAACTCATGATGACTAAATTTGGAAATGTTATATTTTCGAGGGGGAGTTTTTAGTTAAAAAAGTAACAATTTTTTATTTTCGGACTATAAATTTAACAAAATTGTCATTTCAAGGGGGAGTGTTTGAAAAGATTCATTGTTTAAGGGGGAGTTTGTGTAAATTCAAAACCAAAAATTGGAAAAGATTAAGTACAAGGACTGAATGTGTAAATTTTTCAAAATTTTTCGGTAAATACCAAGTACAGGGACTGAATGTGTAAATTTTTCAACAGTTTTCGGTAAAAGTTAAGTACAGGGACTGCAAATGTCAATTTTACAAACTGTTTTCGGTGGCTATATAAAGGATTTTCATTTCATTTTCTACTTTTCTTTTTTACCGAATCTTTTTACCGAATTTGAGTAGAAGTGAGTTTTTCGATATCTAAGTTCATTACAACGATTGTAACTTCACTTCTTACTCAAACGTAAGTGAATATATATGTTTTAGGTGTTTTTGAGTTATTTGGGATTACCGAGTTTGAACTCGGTAAAGATGAGGTTTACCGAGTTTAGTGTAAAAAGTGTATTACCGAGTTTTTGTAGCTTCTGAATAATCTTAGGCTTAGATTTAGTGTAAAAAGTGACTTAAGGCCATAAAATGATCATAGAATCATTAGGATTGAATTTTGGTTAAACTCGGTAGAACATTACCGAATCTGTTATTTTACCGAGTTTACTTCTTTGTGCACAGGTTAATTGTGAAAATCGGTAAGGTCAACTGGTCAAACTCGGTAGTCAACAAAAGTCAAAACTCAGTAAAGGTTAATGATGAAACAGAGTTTAATTGTTTGTGGTTTTGTGAAAGGGTCTTGTATATGTAATAATGTTGTTGCTTCATGATTGTAATTGTGTGAATGTCTGTGAAAAACAAAACGATCAGTTTCTAGTGTGCTCAAAATCTGACAAATAATTTTGGCAAAGAAACAAGTTTACATAAATTCCATACTATGGATCATATATGTCTATTCGTAATTGTTTAAGTGGACTAAGTCATGTCCGGTTTCGACCGTTTTCTGCATTGAACAGAATGAGGAGTGAGTGACTTAGTGTCCATTCAATTATTGAATTAGATGTGTGTGTATTCATGGTTTAGGCTTCATAATCAAATGTGAAAGAATCAAAGTTGTTATAAATATGTTAATTTCAAATCTCAATTGTTTAAGTGGACTAAGACATGTCCGGCTACGGCCGTTTTCTGCAATGAACAGAATGAGGAGTGAGTGTCTTAGTGTCCATTCAGTTGTGGGTTTGTGATTACATGAAAAGTTTTGTCACATGATTTTTGAAAAAGTTCTCAAAATCTGTTATTGTGTCAAAATGATACTCTTTCTTAAAACAATTTTAAGAAGTTGAAGGTTTTCTCTTAAATTTTTCATAAATGTGTCTTGGTTCAAATCAAAAGAGAAATCTTCATCACAAACAATTTCTGGTGTGGTTATCTCTAAAACACAGAAAGAGAGAACAAATATCATACGCGAAAAACAAATCAAACGTGTGTGATTGATCGAGACTAACCCTTTTAATATATATATAAATATTTAATATATACTTATAAATATATAATTAAGGTAATTATCAGAACATAAATGAATCCGGAAGTAGTATATTGATATTCCGGGGCGTTTCTTCCAATGAGGCGTGAGATGTCGTTTCGTTTTGGTTTGACTTTTGGATGCTTGAATGAAAGAAGGATTTGATTTGGTTTTCTAAATCCTACGGGAAATTACAAAAATTTAAACTAAGATATACTTAAAACTACGGGAAAATCATAAAAAGACACGGGAAATTAAACCTAAACTATAGGAAAGCATAAAAAAGGCAATGGATGTCCTAAAAAAATTCTAGGGAAGCATAAATAAGGTATAAAAGGAAATCCTAAGTCTAAGGGAACATAATTATAAAGGCACTTAAAGTTATAACGCGAAAACGAGAACGGGACTTTAAACCCGTTCTTTAAAAAAACAAATTTTACAATTTAGACCCTACGAATGCAAATTTTATTTTTCCTAGGTCCTACTTGATAAAAGAAAATTTTAAAAAAAAGAATTTTATTTTTTTGACTTTTATTTTATTTATTATGAATTAATTACTGTTTTAAAGAAATTAAATTATTAAAAATAGTAAACTAAATCGAGATAATTTATGAAAAAATTAAAAAAGTACTTTGAAGGATTTGATATCTATGAAAATAAAACGGGATGCCCCGCTTATCAAATAATTTGTGACATAAGCTAAATGGCTGAAAGCTTAATGGGAAAAGAGGCTTATATAATTAATTTTGCAAAACCCATCAGGTGAAAATACCCAAGGGCAGTGGTTAGTGTGTGGGACTTGTGGGACGTGTGTGTGTTAAAGAGGAGGTCATGGGTTCGACCCCTATGGCCTCTTCTTTTTTAAAAATATTTTTTTTCAAAACTTTTAAAAACAAAGTTGTAAAATAAGCTAAAATAAACAACTTTAAAAAAACAACTTTTTTATAAACTCAAAAATAAGCTGGAATAAGCAAAAGACAATGACAGTTTTAGACTTAAAGACTTAATGAACTAAGTTAAGTGAATAATGACTTTTTAAAACACAATAATCTATCCAAAAAGCTAAATAAGCTAATACTAAGCCTAAAACTAACCTAATAAGCACCTAGGGGACAGAAAATGAGCAACTAATAAGCTGAGACTTACTTCAAAGAAACTCAGCAGTACTTACTCAAGGTAAGTACTGCTAGCTTAATCCTAAAACTGAATAAGTTTTTAAAAAACTCAATAAGCTCTTGGAAAGACCTTGAAATTGTGCTTATCTAAACTTTTAAACCTAATAAGCACTAGTGAACATGTATAAGCTAACAAAAGAAACTGAAAATAAGCACAATAAAGGGGGACAAATTTTGCTTTTTTTATTCTAAGTGCAAAAATGCAAAACTGTTAAGCTACTTTATGGCTAATTAAGCTAGTGGAAAACACAATTAAGCAAAGACAGCTAATCAACTACTTCTAATAAGCATATTAAGCAAAAATAAGCAAGGACAATAAACTAGAAAGGCCATGAAAAAGCAAAAAAGTAAAGAGGCAAAAACTGGTGATAAAACAGCCCTTAGAAGGACTTTTAAGCTTAAATTTAAGCAATCTATTGGATCCTTATGGCTTAAAGCCCTATACCTCTGAAAAGAGTGGTCAATAAGCTACTAAAATCAACCATTTAAAATGGGTTTGAAATTCAAATAAGTATGGAAAATGGCTTATGGAAAAGCATGTTCACACAGTTTGCTTCTTTTTGGTTTTCCTTTTAAAGGACAAATGGGCAATTGCAGGCCTAAATTTACATGAGTAAAACTAGTCTAGGGTAAAATATAAGCTGAAACAGATTAACAATGGCCTCCAATGGGCTTGTGCTTCAATTTACAGAATCTTAAAACAACTTTAGTTAATCTAATTTTTAGATAAAAAAAATGAACTTGTTAATACTTGAAATAGACTTTGAAAGATTTGAAATAGAACAAAGGGGAAATGCCAATCTTAAGCAACTTAGCTGCTACTGATTTATAGATCAAATAACTAAGCAAGTTAATGACAAACGGGGCCACTTATTAAAACTAACAGATAAGTGAATCACTCTAACTAATAGAACAACAGATTAAATACAATGTATACTATGCACTTGAAAAGTGACATTCTAAAATTTAACAACTTTAACACAAATTAAAACTACTCATTAAGCTAGTTAAGATGTCTAGGTGACCATACCAAGAAAACTCCAATTTGCACATGCCACTTTAGACTAGTGCCAAACACCCCTTTAAGATGTTGAATTGCAATTTTTAACAAAGGATAAGCTGAGTTTTGAGAAAACAGATACAAAATATGATAAATTAAGATCAATTAAGCAATTATAAACAGAAAATTAACACTAAAAGGCAAGCTAAATAAATCAAACTGAAATAAGCTATCTTAAGAACATTAATAGAAACACTGAACTAAGATAAATTAAACAACAAGCTGAATACAAAAGGCAAATAATATCATAAATAAGCTCAAGAAATCAGACAATAAGGGAAAATAAGCACAATAAGCAATAATAAGTAATGCTACAGTAAATGCATAAAAATAAGCTAAAATGGAAATTGAAACTGACCTTTGCCCTTTGCTCTAAACAAGGGCTTAAAAGAAAGTCCTAAAAGCTCTAAATCCTACCCTTGTTTATAAATAAGCAATTCTAAATACCCATAAGCTCATCCTTTGTTAGCTTATCTTCCAAAAGCTTGAAAATCCACATTATAAATAATGAAACAGTAAATTTCTTTAAACTTTTGAAAACCTTTGAATGAGTTAAAAACAGTTTCTATAAATTTAAAAGAGCTAATGAGAATGACTTGTGAACACAAAATAACTTGAATGCATAAGCTTAAAAGACAGAATTTAAAAACTTGAAAAACTAAAATTTCATTAACTGTAAAAGGATTACAAGGCTTCAAAACTTAAATGACATAATTTAAAAGCTTAAAAACATAAAGTTAAAACATTACAAGTAAAAAAAAATTACACTAAAGCTACTCCTAGATGGTCTTTTTGCTTCTGTCTTCTTTTCTTATATAAGCTGAGTGTCTTCTCTTTCCTGTGTTTGTTGTGTTTTCTCTGTGAGGAGAGTCTAAGCTCAATCTTGGCCCTTGAATTGCCTTTGTCCCCAAGCTAAACGATCTAAACCCTTCATTTTTTGTAGTTTTCCTTTGCCTAATAGTGTTTAAGAGGATTGCCAAGGTGTAAAAGAGGTGGGGATGGATGGGAGTGATGGGTTTTGTAATTTAGTTGCAGGGTTTTGAGGTAAATGACACATGAACAGTACATGTAGGGGTTGGCGAGAAATAAGGGTGCATACTCTGTTTTTTAATTATGCAGGGTAGAGTTTTAGGTTATGGCAGAAAAGGCCCCCCATGTTGTGTAAAGTTGTTGCACTTTAAGTCCTTTGTGGTGATTAATGTTTATGGATTTAGCAAGAAAGGTCCTTCAATGTGTTGAGTGGTGTAGTGATAAGTGCTTAATTACACATATCTTTTACCTCTAAAAACGAGCCTAAATGACCAAAAACAGACAAAAACTGCCAAATATATGTTTGTTTTGCATTTGTATTGTGCAGGAAGTGGATATCAACAAAAAGACAGAAAACAGAGCCAAAATGACAAAACTGAGCATGGAATGGAAAAGACTGTGCAAAATCAAGGCCAAAGTCCAAAAATGTCAAAGTCAGAGTCAATACAGAAGAATCAGCAGTCAAACCGGAGCCGGAACTGAAGAATACTGTTGGATGCAATCTTAACCCATCTCGATGGCATGGAAAGCCATTAGTATGTCTATGAAGGACTGTAAGACCAAATGCCAATCAATCAATTTCAACAGCCCATTTGTGTGCAATTGACAAAGACTGTGAAGACTTTGAAGGCCCAATCCTAGCCTAGTTACAGCCAATCTCAGCCATTGTACACACAAAACCCACTTCATAACCTTATTGGGCTTGAAAAAGCCCAATAACCAAACCTGTACCTTATTGGGCCCAAACCCAAACCCAGTGGGCCCAATACAAGCCCAATGGGCCCAACACAAACCCAAGCCCAACACCTTTTTTATAAAAACACAAAGGACAAAATGTAATTTTTGTAACCTTGTTTTATAATATAAAAATGAAAAAAAATAATGAAAAGGGCTCCAAATGTGCCAAAGTTTGAAAACTTGTTTGATAAAGAAAAGAGCGCAATAAATAAAACACAAGGGCTGAAATTGAACTTTCAACTCCTTTTTTTCCCTTTTAGTTATAAACGCAGGACCATTATTTGCAAATTTCCTAAAAGTTCTTTATTCGTTAGTTAGAAAAAAAGACAAGGGCTAAAGCTGTTATTTCCAAATCGGTTATATCTATAAAAATTTGGGCTTATGTTAGAAATGAAAAGAGAGAAAAGAAGAGGGATGTTTTTGCATCTTTTCCAATGTTCTTTTAAACAGGCACCAAACTCTCGTACCCGCCAAAACATTACACCTCCTCTCCATGGTTATTTCTTGGCCATACCACCTCCCTAGTACTACCACCAGCTCACCTCTCCCAAATTCCCACTTACCCTGCCCCTATTGCCCTTTTCCCTATTAGAAATCACTCTAAACCGAAAGCCACCATCAATGGCTGAGATCATGAGAAGGAACGAAGGGTAGGATTACATTGGATGCCATACTGCACACTCTCACCGATTATCCATGACAAGATGAAGCCATTTGGCTTGTTTAAAGAGCCAAGACCAAGCCGAACCATAATTATAACCATTTTTTATTGTTTTTAGTTAATTTCAATTCAAGTCCTATTCTTTTAAGCATTTAAGTGTATTCAGTTTATTTAAAGCTTATGTTGTAATAACTTTCAGTTTTAAATAAAAGTTAAGAGTTTTTGAGAAAATTGCTATTGTCGAAATTTCAAGTATGATTTAAGCTGTTTAAATCCTGTTTAAATTGTTTAAAATGTGTTAAAGTTATTAAGTATCCCTTATAAACACCCTTTCTCAGCTTAATTTACCTAAAACCAATTTTAAAAAGCCCTTTTTTATAAAAATAAGGGTGTTTGGGTGTAACCATGAAAATGGGTTCTTATGGGTTTGTTGTGGGTCAAGCTCACTCAGCCACTTTGGATGTGTGTTGTAGGCTTTATTAAGCCACTTAATCACCAATTTATGTTTGAAATATGTTTTTAGCAAGTCCTTTAGCTTTCTGTCTCATAACTTTTCATAAGCAAACAATATGAGTTAATTGCTACAGCTGTGTTGAAGCTTTAAGACACACCTTGGTGTGCTTATTTGAGTGTTACTAGCTCCTTTTAAAAACCCCCTTGTTCTGTCTTTGGTTTGACCAAGTATAAGTCCAAGTTTGTCTTTGCAATTTTTTTAAGAACCCTCAATTTTGAAGCCTATTATCAGCTGGCTTAATTGTTTTATAGTCTTTAAACTTGAAATAAGCCTTCATTTGCTTCCGCTTTTATCTGTTTGTGCTTGGAGTTTGGCTATATAGCTCTTGAGAGCTATATTTTCATAAGCCCAAAAAAGCCCTAGGCCACTGTTTGTACTTCCCCTGTGTAAAAAAACAATTTTCAGCCTTGTTTTCTTTTAATTAAAGCTTCTAACCCTAGTTCTTTTTGTGTTTTATTTAGTCCCTTAGGTACCTACTTTAATTCCCCAAAGTTAACGCTTTATTCTTTAGTTATGTTAGCTTATCATAGGTCTAAAGTAGGTCTTTTTCTGTCTTTTCATATAAAACTGTTAGATTTAGCTTATCTTAAATTTTAGCTTATTTTAGGGCTTATTAAGTGACCTAGCTTTATATTTAGGGTACCATTAGGCCTATGTAGCTTATTCCATTAGTCTCTCTAGTTATTTTGCAGACTTAAAATCAGAAAAGAAAAGAAAAATAAGCTTATAAGCTTATTAAGCTTTTGCAGTCCAAAAGCTCACTTTTCTAGCTTATTAAGTTAACTAAAAGCATAAGTGCTTTTACAAAAGTTACTCCCCTTAAGCCCCTTAACAACTTTGCTTTTATAGCTTTTGTATAATAAGCACTTTGGACCCACCTTGCATATCGGGGTCCACTTTAGGGACTGTTTGTGTAATTTCTTCTTTTATAGTTAGCATTGTTAGTCCCCCTTGTCAGTTTATTGTTTCCCCGTTAGTCCTTGTGTCCTTTTCACTGTTGTCCTTAGGATCCCAAAGTTAACTTTAGTTAGTTTATTTAATTTAATTAATTTAAATTAGGTTTAGATTTAATTAGTTTAATTACTTTTTATAAAAACAGTAAAATTTGGGCATTTTTATATTTTTAGAATTGTTAACTTTTTCTTTATTTTATTTTATTTTTTCAGAATTTTTATAACTTTTATTTTTTGTCTTTTTCTATTTTCTTAGTTTTAATTAGTTTTTAATCTTTAAAAATTCATAAAAAATCCAAAAATTAATAAAAAAATATTTTTCTTTTTTATAAAATTTTCTTTTGTCATTTAGTGTCTAGGAAAAATATAAAATTTAGTGTAGGCTTAATTTTTCTTAAATTTCAGTTTTAGACCCGTTTTACCGGGTGCGTTTTACCGTTTCTTTTCGTTTTACATTCAAACGACCTCCGTTTTAGTTCTAGTTTTCTTTATTTTTCAAATTAAGTTAAGTAGGATTTAATTTTGATTTTTAATTTAATTTAGCATTTATTTTCTTAATTTTTAGTATTTAGGGTCCCGATACCTTATTCTGTTCCCCGTATTTAATTTAGATTTAATTTTAAGATTTCCCTATAACTAATTTTGTTTCCCGTAGATTAAATTAGATTTTATTTAATTAATTTTAGTTGTAATTATATCAGTGTTTCCATCATTCAATTTCTCATCATTCAATTTCTCATCAAACCAGGAATAATTTTCAAATGCATGCCTCTTTGGGACATACGACCCGGAATATCTCTTCCGGAATCTTTTTATCATTGATTCTTACTTGTGTATCTTCTCCTTTTGTGGAATTTGACCTTTTGCCTTGGTCAAGGGCATTCGGTCAGGATCTGTATTAGGGTTGCTATATAAGTATGTACTAAACCGCGAATCAATTTTTGGCTATCTTCATCAGTAGGATCTTCATCACCGGTTAGGTCAACTACACCACCAGACCATCCCTTTGATAAGTCTATCTTCGCAGAGTTAGATAACTCATTATGGATCATACCACAAACCAACTGGGAAGTTGAACCAACAAATCCCAAGAAACCTAATGAGTCAGATGCTTGTTAATTGTTCATCCTCTGAGTCTAGATTCCAAAAATTTCCGTTATCATCCAGCCAAATGTAATTATCAAAGAATGATCACAAGTCCATGTATTATAATTTTTCATAACCTTAACTTGTAATATGGACTCTGATCTTTTTATGGATGTCTTAATTCTTTGTTTGTCTTGTATATGTTGATAGATGCCTCCTAAGAGAACATCAACATCTGCAGCATCAGCTATAACTCAAGACAGCATCCGGCAACTCGTATGCTGATACATGATTCGCTGCTTTGGAAGCACAAGCAGCAACCAATTGACAAGTACTTAGAACAATCCAAGCAAATAGGAATACTGGATAAAGAGAAAACTCCTGTAGCAAAGAAATAAACTTACAAGGAGTTTATGAGTTGCCAACCTTTCTACTGTCAATGGTAAAATGGACATTAGCTGTTGTCTCATTTGTTGGTTTTGAACAGGAATTGAAATCGGTATTTTCTCATAGCAACTGTACCGAGGATTGCAAAGTGAAATTTGCTACTGGTACTCTCACCGAGGATGCCTTGTCCTGGTGGAATTCCAATGCCAAACCTATTGGAATAGAGCAAGCCGACAAGATAGCCTGGACTGAATTGAAAGGCTCTTGACCAATAAGTATTGCCCTCAAACTGAAGTCAAGAAAATGGAAGATGATATTTACAACTTGGGTTAGAAAGGAAATGATCTCAAAACAATATGTTAGAAGATTCCAGTGAATTAGCAGTCTTAGTCCAAATATGTGTTACCTAAAACACAGAAAACTAAAGGAAGCTTTCACGGTGGGATTTTACCCAGAAGTATTAAAAGGAAATTATAACCGCTTAAAAACAGCCTCAAACTTTGGAGAAGCAGATACCATAACCCAAAGGTTAATGGATCAGGTAACAAAGCACGATGCTAAGAAAGGAACCAATGATCACAAACGAAAGTTTGATGATAGAAGAAACAACAACAACAACAATTACCTCAATAATCGTGACAACAATAACTACCCCAATGATCGCAACAACAACTACCAAAATAACCGTAACAACAACAATAACAACCGTAACAATGATTACCACCACAGTAAAATGAAGCGAAACCCTCAGGACATAGGAAACAGTAGATAAATGGGACCTCACCCCTGTGTCCAGAAGTGTACACTGCATCACATAGGACCTTGCATTGTCAGGTGTCAGAATTGTAACAAAGTAGGCCATCAGACCAGAAACTGTAGAAGCTAAGAACTTCTATTTCCAAATATCACTCTATCACTAAACTAAATCCAAGGACGAGATTTCAATATAGGTTGGGAATGTAACAACATCAAAATTTATCATCAATGAAATCCACGTAAATTATATTGAATACTACTTTTTTTCATGGAAAATTTTCCACTTTATCATTATAGTAACATAGTTTTACATAATCTAAAGTAAACGAGCTCATAACAACTACCTATGCTAATTCCATGATCTACGTTTATATCAGTAAACGTCCTTAATATGTCAAGTCAATATTATAATATCCTCTATATCATGTACGTTATCTATTTAACATAATTTTCAAAACATTATTAATAATTGAACTTTATCCGTTAATGTTTATATCAAAACCCTAACTATATGTAATATTTACACACAATTCTAAGGTACAATCTAATAAGGCAAATGTACAAGTATCATGGCACAATATTTGCATATAATTTCCCTCCTAAACCCTAGTACAACTCATTTAAGCTCAATGTACAAATCCATGAAGCACGAATTCAAACTAACTTATTTTCCCTCTAAATTTATTCTAATTTCTTACCACCACTTTAGTATAAGGTACAATACTCAATACACAACTTCTAAACCCTAAACCTAAACCCTAAATCATCATAAAACCCTAATCTAAAACCCTAAACCCTAAATGAAACCCTAAAACCCTAATTTCATTTTAAACCTAAACCATGATCCTAAACCTTAATCCTAAACCTTAAACCTTAATCTTAAACCCTAATCTTAAATTTTAAACCTTAATCCTAAAACTTAAGCTATCCTAAACCCTAAACCTAACTCGAATTAAAACCAAAAACCCTAACCCGAAACCAAAACAAACCCGACACCTCCTTATTTCATTTTTAACCCATTTAAAACCAAACAAGCACCTTAAGCACCACTATTACATCACCACCATGTCACTAGCAGCCACCCTACCACCTTACAAGCACCTCCATCACCTCCCTTAGCCACCAAGCAAATGAAAGCACCTCCATCACCACCTTTGCTAGCCCGTTGTAACTCCACAAGTCTCCACATCCCTTAACTACTATCCTAGCCCTTCATACTCACCCTATAGCTTCTATTACTCACTACCTATAAGACCTTGGCCATTACGCCAAGTATTCTTGTGCACCAAGGGGTTTTCAAACCCTATATATAGCCGAAACCCACACACCCTTTCGATTTATTCCCATACACTCTCATAACACCACTAAACTAAGTCTACAGCCTAGCCAAGGAAGAGTTGAAGGTCCTTAAGATCAGATTTGAAGCCAATTATCAAGAGAAATAAGGTCTTGAATCCATATCTAGGCGTACAAACCCAAACAAGCTTATTCGACCCATTTTAGCTCAAGTAAGCTTATAACTTGTTCAATAAACTTATTTTATGTTTTAGAACTTTAATAAGCTTCCTTATGATCCTATATAAACTCTTGTTTGATCCTTTGAATCACAAACCCATGCGTTTTTGATTTTCTTAAACCAAACGCACCCATTTTGGATTTTTAAGCTCATAAGCCCTTTCCATAACCTATAAGCTTGTAAAATCTATTTATTTTAGCTTATTCTAATAAGTCATAAGCTGCACAATTCTTTTAGATTTCAAAAATATCAAAATTATGAATTTTGGACTTGATTTGCAAATATTTTCATGCATAGGGGTATATATCGTAACTTTTTGAAATTTATAACTAGAGGGGCTGAAAATGTTATTATTCCAAAGTTATATCTATGAGGGGCTGTTTTGCCAATTTGTAAAGTTAAAGGTTTAAATTATATACACTTTACATATAAAGGACTAAACTTGTAAAAGTTTATAAACTAAAGGGTATAAATGCCATTTTTTGGCATACTTAAAGGTATAAAATGTTAATATTTTTATAATAAATTTTAAAAAAAAAATTTAAATAATTATAAGAACTCGATTTTAATTAACCTGACCCATTTGACATTAACATTCTCGCTCGAAACGATATAAAACAATTATGTAATATAAATAAAACCAATTTATCATCCGCCAAGCTTTTGAATGAAACCTAACATGATCAAAATCTTATCATTTAAGTCTATAACAATATCCCGGATACTAGGGATTTCATTGGTGAGGGGTTTCATTTGGGTATACGTATTGACGAGTTTGCTGGAATTCACGATTAAAGTTCGTTTGGCTGTTCCTCAAACTTTACTGCAAGATCTCAGAATAATTATGATAGCCCGAACAGTGATACAATATTTCCATAAGTTAATAAATCAAAGTGATACGTTAAACTTTATGAAGTTTTGAAACATAAACCATCACACTAAGACTTGACATATTACCCCAGGTTGCGTGACAAGGCCGTTACTTTCACTTGATATACTTTTGCCATCAATCAGATTTCCCTGTTAAGGTGAGTTCATAGCCTCGCATTTTAAATCTTTTGAATACTTTATAAACCCGCGAGGGGGATACATGCTTAAACCATGAATGCAAGTGTTTTTCCAACTGTATGCCAGATATATTATTGCCTAAGTACCTTCCACTGCCAATATTTCTTAATCATGAACCATTAGTCACTTGCGAGTGAACGCGAATATTGTGGATAGATCTATCGGGGTGTGACGACTCCCGTTGGTGTGCCTATACTTTTGGTACCAATAGCACTATATTTGACTTAATGGGTAACCTTGGCAAGTTACCTTTCCACGGGGACATTTGTTCCTCAACCAATGTCACTATGGTGATTTCCATGTTAACGTATTGATATCATGAGCTTAGGGAAATAATACTGTTTTCTATAATAATTGTACTCATTGCAATTATTACACTTATGGGTGTATAACAACGTAACCCACTATTAAACTTGTATTCAAACTGTTTAACATAAACCTATGAATTTAACTCAACCTTTGTGTTGACTTTTTAGTATGTTTATCTCAGGTAACCGAGCATCTTATGGCACGAAGTGGCACGGACTTAAAGATGACTAAACTGTTATCATTCAAACTTTATGTTTTCATGTAGATTTTGGGACCTCTGTTTGTAAAAACTCTGATGAAATAATGAATGATAACTTATCTTTTAAAAAAACGTCTCTTTGAGTCGTTTTCTATGATTATGACTGTTGTACTATGAAATAATACCCAGATTAGCTTTCGCTGCTATATGTTAAAATAGGGGTTTTATAGTTTGGGATTGAACCATTGGGTTGGAACCGGTTAGGCGGGTTTAAAAAATTATTTTGGGAATTTTAGGGTTGTCTCCACCTAAGGTTTGGGTGACTTCTCCATGATGGATTATAGGTGTCACCAAGATTGTTTTGCTCGGGCTTGAAAGTATACCATCTACTTCCCGCTTCATCGGTACGCGAGGATGCATATTCAACAAAGGCTTGTTCGGGATCTTCCATGCAATACTGAGTGTCGTGAGGACCACTGCAGATCTCATATGAGGTAGTGACTTTGTTCACTTGAGTAGGTTATGTCGGAGCAAGATGAGCTTCCATCAAGCGTTGGACTTGATTTTCGAGCTCGATTAGACGGCGGTTGGATGTACTCGGGACATCTTGAGGCAAAGCGATTGCCTTGACCGGCTTTGCGAAATCCCTTGGGTCATTCCAACTTTCGTTGTCATAGAGGGCGAGTTCCTCTAATAATGCCCATGATTCTTTAGCGTTTCGGTCATGAAGCTTACCACCGGCCAATGGTTCGTCTTGTGAAAAGATTTACATAGTCATAAAAAATTTGGACTTGGAGCCAAAGGTCGATGCCATGATGAGGGACTTTTTGTAGTAAGTCCTTGAAACGAGTCCATGCTTTGGATAGAGATTCTCTATGATGTTGTTGGAACATCAGGATATCATTGTGAAGTTTTACAGTCCTTCTCGGTGGAAAGAATTGAGCAAGGAATCGGGTAGTAAGATCCTCCCATATGGTGATGGATCCTGCTGGAAGACGTTCAAGCCAATTGCTAGCTTGATCGCGAAGGGAAAATTGAAATAAACGCAGGCGCGTTCTTTCCCTATTTTCACCATCAAGGTTAAGTGAATCCATAAGTTTAAGGAAATCCGTGAGGTGTTGGTTTGGATCCTCGGACCGAAGTCTATGGAATGAGCATCCGTTTTGCACCAACCGGATGGTGTTGGATCGAAGAGGTACCATGTTGTTCCCTACGGGGAGCTCGATGGTATTTCTATAGCCCTCGTGGCTAGGTTTAGAGTAGTCTCCAAGAGTACGGATAGGATTCTCGTCTCCTATGGTGGTTGATGAGAATGGGTTACGAAACAAATAACACGAAGAAAAGATAGACTATGAGAAAGCTAATATGCGGAAATTAAATCTTACTTGAAAGGATTCAAGCAAGTAGAACTAAGCTAAACTATGATCAAAACCTAACTATTCCCCATGCAGCGGCACTAAAAACTTGTTGCGGTAGTCGTAGGAGACTTCTACAAGAAGTTTTACAACTCCCTAAGCAGTGTACCTAATCGTTGTAGTGTAGTATAGGCAAGACTCGAGGGTTGTTATCGTTCTCTAGGGGAATAGGTTGGGAAGGCTTGATCACGGTCTAACAGAAATCTAAGGGTTGAGAGAAGATTAGTTTTGTATTTTTATATTTTATGAAAGCAGTAAATCATATGTTTAAGAGGTTTGGTTGGTTTTATCTATTAAACTAAATAATAAACTAAGCTACTGGTGATAACAATATAATAAAAGATTGGTTCATTTAATCATGTATTACTCCCTAGATTGCTTCTCCTAGTGGTGTTGCTTTGTCACACTTGTGATGATCTATGTAACTATTTCCTAAGTCATGAACGAATTACACGAACCCGCCGTCTATTTAATATTTCGTCAAGACAACGCACAAGTAAGGTAGTATGAAGACTAGTACAAGGCCCCTAAGAGTATATTAAATGTATTTGGAATATATTAAGAGTGGATCAACCATATAAGGGGCAAAGTAGTATGAAGACTCTTACCCTATGGTATCCTTTCTACACAATCATGTTTCCTTAGATATATCAACAGCAATACAGACAAAAGCTGGTTTTCTAAAGCCTAACATGCATATTCATCACAAGAATCAACATCACTAAGATCTACATTCTAGGTTTCATACAATCATAAATAAATACAATAGAAGGTTTAGCCAAGCATGTTAAAGATAAAGTAAGAACAGATAAGAATCACACAACAAGATATATTGAATGATTAAGATAGTCTTACTTGATTAAAAAATGAATTGAAGGAAGTACAATAGGGTTTTGAGGCCCTAAAATCGTCCCTAACAGTTGCTAAATGAACTAGGGTTCGTTCCTTTCTTTTACTCTAATGTTACACACTTAAAACCCTAATTTCGGGTTTGTATATATAGGAAAATCGCTATGACGGCGTCAGGTTTTAATCGTGACGCCATCGTGAAAGAGAATATTCTAGATAATGGGTTTGGTCGTGCATTATGATGCCGTCTTAAGATCTTATGACGCCGTCTTGGTATGAATTGTGACGGCAACACGTGTAATCTGTGACGCCGTCTCCAGCTGCTGAGAACATAATCTTGAGAGATGTTAGTGTAGGTCTGTAGTCTTGTCCATTTCTTCTCCAAATGAGGCCAAGTCTCGTGTATTTCCTCCAAATGCCTTCCAAATGCTAAATACTTAAAAAGGAATGATTAAGTACCTATTTTGGGCATAAATGCACGATTTAGGGGGTTAAACGACCCCGAAAATTGCATAATATGACACCTCATCAGGAGTCAACGGCTAGAGAGGTGCAATTTCCCTTTTCACACAATATCTGTTGACTCCTGACATGGACTTAGGGGTGATCCACAGAGATGGATACATAGAGAAAGAAGAAAGCTGTAAAATTAAGAATAAAATAGCCAACCTGGAATTCTATGGCATTTCATTAATCCGATAGAGCTTTCGCTCAGATAAGAGCTTCAAGTAAAGGTCTATAATGGTTGTGTACCAAATAGGTAGCCTAGCCAAGTAATAGGTCACTGATACTGAGTTAGTGTCCCGTATTATCCACGGGGACAACAACAAAAACAGGAACAACACCAGAAGCAAAAACACTACTTGTAATTTATCCGTAAGCATAAAAAATATTAATATAAAAAAACATTAAAGGAAGCGTATAACAATAGCGACTGGCCTGTGTTGTCAACAGATGATATACAACCCGTAAAGGCTCAGACATCTTATAAATAGAAAAAGCGGATGCATCCGCCATGCCTGTAAACCTAAGAGTTTGCCCCGCCAAGATACAGACGATTATAGCCCTAACTGAACCTGTTTAAATTCATCATCATCGTTTATAATCAATATCGCGAATATTTATACACACACTCATCCAACGGCCCCGTATCACACTACTATGTGTTATACTATCGAACAAAATAAACAAAAGAAGAAAAGAAATAACCCAATAGGTCCAGTCCTAACGACCCAAGCAAATAGCTCCATATAAAACTGGGCAGGCCTACCCAATTTAGTCGCTATTCATTTCCATCTTAGATACGGGTCAAATACATCTCAATAGTATTAAAGTGACACTCTCAACTAACTATAACTACTCTAGACAGTTGTTTGAGAACATGAAAAACAACGAAATCTGTTATTTTTCACAATCTCGACCAACTTCTTAGAGTATTTCTTGATGTTCAAGAATGCACTACCAAGATAAATCAACCCTAATCAGAATCCACAAATGTCAACATAAACATGAAACCCATGGATTAATTAACATCAATTTTCTCCCACATTCCGAGGACCCTTTCCACATCAACATGTATAAAAATTGGCAAAAGAATTATGGAAAGCGACAATATACGTAGCTACAGAAGAAACCTCAATCCTGACAACCCAAATATTCGATACACCCGAGCGTTTAAACTCGGAAATCGGGATCTGCAAATGATGTGGGCGTTGTGTAAACTCACAAGAAGTTTACAACTCCCTAGGCAGTGTACCCAACCGTTGTAGTGTAGTATAGGTAAGACTCGGGGATTATTATCGTTCTCTAGGGGAATAGGTTGGGAAGGCTCGAACTAAACGTAACTAAGGTTTAAGGGGATTAAAAGAAGATTATTTTTGGTCTTTTTATATTTTATGAAAGCAATTAAAATATCTGGCTTGAAAAGGGTTTTTGTTTTAAGCTAATTAAACAACTAAAAATGAAATCTAAAGCACATTGGGCAACTCGTATTGGTAAATAAATGTGTTTACTTAATCATGCATGATCTTTAGTTTGCTTCTCCTAATTCTATATTGCTTTGTCACACTTGTGATGTTATGTGTAAGTATTTTCCTAAATCATGAACCGAATTACACGAAAACACCGTCTACGTAATATTCCGTTAAGGCAAGCACAAGTAAGGTAGTATGAAGACTATTACAAGGCCCTAAGAGTACATATAACCGGCATTAAAAAACATAAGGTGAACAACCAAATATGGTTAGAGTAGATAAGATGTTACCGTTTTAAGAGATTTAAGCACACGTAAGATGCACAAGACTAGCAAACAATCTGCAAACAACTAAACAAATCCCCGACAACGGCGCTAAAAACTTGATGTGTGTTTTTACAAGCTTTAAATTTATAATAACTAGAAATACCGATTTTGACTAAAAACACAACATTCGGGCAAGTATACCCTATTCGAGTGTAATATAGTATTAGGTAAGTCCAGGTCGTTCCACGGGATTTGTAGCAATTCACAGATTGTTTATCAAGTAACAAAGCTAATTGATTGTCACGGGTCAAATAGCCTAAACGTGTGTATAAAGTAAGCAAGGAACAAGACATGATTCACATAACATAATAGATAGAGATATAGCAAGACTTTATATAAACAAAACATACAAGTCATATATGACGGGTAATCATAATAACAAGCATATCTACCAATGATAACATAGAATCCTTTCAGCCTATATACTACATCATCATTAGTGCATTAAGAATGGTTTATATCAAATATGCATATATATGAATTCCTCCCAACCCAGTCGGTCAACATAAGGAAGGGTCTTAAACATCATTCTACTTAAGTTGTTTATCAATTTACCACATCATTCTCACAAGCATGATATTGATTCATATGGCCAACATGATTCAAAATATATCAAGGCAATTAATCCTTTCGGCCTATTTCAATTACAAGATATATCAAGAGATAAACAATGATCCAAGTAAGATAACATTGAATTCATAAACATGTATATTCATAAGTCATAACAAAATCATCAAAATATTATTCATGTTTCACATATGAGAACAAAGTACCATTACTAATATTTCGGCTACAACAACCATCAATCCCAAAACTAACAATTACATAATCAACCAACAACCAAATGCTACTGAGATAACCATAAATATGTCACCTAACTTCTGGAAATTCAACAACGTATCACCAAATGAAGTGTTTTGTAACAAGGTTTATGGTGATGATCTTAGGAGAATTTGGTGTGAATCCTTCAAGAATCAAGTGAGAAGTGTTAAGATTCTGGAAATGGATGATATGTAGGCTAGATATGGTGTTAGAACTCAGGGAATTCATGGCTATGGTGGTGGTTCATGGTGGAGAGAGTGGTGGTGATATGGTGGTAAGTGGTGGATTAAAGGGGTGTTTGGATCATTGGATCCAAGGATCCTCACCACTCCTTCCTCCTCTCCAAAGGCTTTAGAGATTGTGTGTGTAAGATGTATGAAGATTGTATGAGAGATATATGAAATGGGAGAGCCAAGGAGGGTATTTATAGGCTATTCAGGGGCCAAAGTACGCTGCACAAACTTGTTTGTACGCCGCACTTAGTGAGTTAATGCACTTAGCATTTAATTGCATTTAATTTTTCCACAGATTGAAAAGTGCGTCACACTTTGGGTAAAACCGCCGCACTTTGGGTATTAAAGGACTTTTCAGTTCTGGTGAAAAGTGCGCCGCACTTTCTGCAAATGCGGCGTACTTTTGTTCGTTTTTAGCAGTTAGCCTTTTTCATGGTTGTAGATAATTGAATTCTCTTTGCGTGGCCGCCAGAATCGCGTCAAACGGAGTTCGTATGACCGAGTTATGGCCAAAACAGTAAACAGGTGTCGTGTTCAGCTTGAGTTATTTCTTCGTTTAAGCTTCAAATATTCTTGTATTCTGCCGTTTTCTTCCACGACACATTCCAAGAACCTACAATAGCAAATATAATTGATTCTATACCAAAAGTTCTTATTTTAAACCAAATTAATATACATAAAAGCATTGATAACGCGTATAAAAACATGTATAATTTGAACGTTATCAAATATTAAAAGGATCTACAAACTAATTCACATGCAATCATAAGCAAACACTATAAGATCTAGCCTAGCATGTTAAAGAGAAGTGAAGAACAGTAATCAATCAGACAACACATAGACATATTGAAATATTAAAAGATAAAGAACTTCACTGATCAAAACATGGAGGTTAGGTAGTTACAAAGGGGTTTGAGAACCCTAAAACGGACCTAACTACTGCTGATAATCGTACTCTAATAATGACTAACGAATCCCACAAGTTCCACACACTTAAACCCTAAAAACGAGTTTGTATTTATAAAAAAATGACCACGACGGCGTCGCTTTGTAATCCTGACGCCGTCGCTTCGCCGAATCTTCTAGGATTTCACTATGTCGGTTAAGTTCTGATGCTATCTCAAAATTCCTGATGCCGTCTCTTTGATGTTCTGCTGCTGTCTCCATGATCTGTGAGCAATTTCTTCATCGACTTTGGTGTAGAGTTTTAATCTAGTCTGTTTCTTCCCCAAATGAGCCCAAGCCACGTGTATTTCCTTCAAATGCCATCCAAGTGCTAAAAATACAAAAAGTAATGATTAAGCACGTATTTTGAGCATATTTGCATGATTTAGGAGGTTTAATGACCCTGAAAAATGTATAAAATGACACCTCATCAACAAACATAATGTCAAGCACAGTGAAATTGGTTCCATTAGGTCACCAAACTACTTACCTCAGATAAGAGCTTCAGGTAAAAAATTGGTTCCATCAGATTGTGAGACTATTTGGCTCAGATAGGAGCTCACGGTCAAGGTCTATTACGGTTGCATATCATACTCATCATGATTGCCATTTAACAGTAAAGGTTAGTCACAGCTGCATACCAAACAGGTAGCCTAGCCAAGTAATAGACCGCTCATACTCATCATCATTGCCATTTAACAGTAAAGGTCTGTCACGACTGCATACCAAATAGAAAGCCTAGCCAAGTAATTTGTTTAAATACCTTTTGCCTTGCCAAGCCAAGATACGGGTCATAATTTTGTCACTTCATTAATCTCAAAAGGATTCATCTTACACTTTCAACTAACTATAAATACTCTAGGAAGTTATCCGAGAACGTCAAAAATAACAACACCTGTTCTTTTCCACAATCTCAAACAACTTCCTAGAGTATTTCAGGATGAATTATAATCAATATCACCAACATTTATATACCTCAAACAACACCATGGCTACAAACACCATTTCGTTGGATGTTAAACCAAATTTTGAAATAACTCTATATACTAAAGATGGAAACAAAAAGTGATAAAATAAGGCAGGATGAACCACCACCATAAGCCCCACATATAAGGCGTTCCAACATCAGAAGCAATCGAACAACAGGGGATCAAACAATGCCATGGCTGCAAACACCGGTTGCATTCGTTTAAATACCTTTCGGGTTGCTAAGCCAAGATACGGGTCAAATACCACCCAATTGCCGATCATTATAAAAACGCTCAGGATAGAATAATTTTGTCACTCCACCAACCTGAAACAGCCTCCTACAGTATCAAAACACCAAACCCACGAATTAATCCATATCATTTTTAACCCGACACTAAAATCTCAAGAGTCCCCACGTATTTTTTAACAAAAAAACAAAAAAACAGATAAAGAATAAGATCAACCTCGTACATGCAATCGAGATCGTCCAACACACCGCGCGACTCAATTATCAATTTATCATCCACAAAATTAACAACGACAGAGTTAACGCTTAACACTATAACCCACTAAATTAGAAACCCACGCCGCTAATTAGTTGAAATAAAACCAAAATGGCTTCAAGATTAGATCATGTGTATCTAGTTGTGTCGGTAGGCAAGTGTCAAGACTGAAGAACACGTATCACACATAACTGATACGTGTTATACTATGGAACAGAAAGAAGAAAACAAACAACCCGATACGTGTTATACTATGGAACAGAACAAACAACCCAATAGGCCCACTCCAAACAACCCAAGTAAACAGTCCAACACAAAAGGTGGCTTGGCCTGCCCTATTTTGTCGCTATTCGTTTCTATCTTTAGTATAGACAGTAATGGAACTAACAAAAAAGTAAGTATTGTTTTTCGTATGTTACAAATATGACCAAGTGAATTGTAATTAATATTGGAAGCCATCAATTATTGGTGGTTAAAAGCGTCTGGCCACTGGAAGTATATTACTATTCACAAACAGTTATATCCGTTGTGTTTTGGCGGGACCCCAACCAGGGGAGCCTTTGACTGTCGCGTCTCCTTATAGTCGGAATCATATTTAGTTTAAGTGAGTGTTCACTCCACACCTCGTAGCCCACCTTAAAATGAAGTCTTATTGGCCTAATAAATAAAAAAAGTTAAAATAGTGGCGACACATCAATTATGAGTATCACGGGAATAAGAATTTACAATAAATACTCCTTCAGTTCCAAAATAATTATCCTCATTTGATTTTTTAAAGTCTTTCTTTTTCAACTTTGATCTTAAATATTTTTGTTTGTGTTATATAATACTTGATGCAAAATATATAAATGGACTGATTTTTAAATGTATTTTCATTTATATAATTTTCATCAAGTATGATATAACACAAACAAAGATATTAAAAATTAAAGTTAAAAAAGAAAATTTAAAAAAAATAGAAGAGGACAATTATTTTAGAAGAGAGAGTATCATCTATCACTTGTAATGAGAGGAAATTCATGAATATCATAGTTTAACATGTCACGAACCTTACCTTGATTAATTTGTATAGTCGGGAATGTTTCAAAACCATCTCTTCAGCAACATATTTCATTTCATTTAGAGTTAATTACACCGTTCGTCCCTGTGGTTATATAGAAATCACTACTTTTGTCCCTAATTTTGTTTCTTGCTTGAACCGTCCTTATACTGAAACTTTATAACACTGTTCGTCCTTATCATGAAAGTCCGTTAAATCTCACCGTTAAAACCCTTCATGTGCAAAGCACATGAGGGTATAATAGTCATTTCGTCATCTCACTCATATATGATCCACCAAACACTAGTACACTACCACACCCACTCATTTCACTCACAACCAAACACTCACCCATCTCTCTTCTACCGCTATTGAATTTACAAGATTAGTAGATGACTAACTCCGACCAACCACCAAATCCGGCCAACCGACAACTCTGTCCAACTACCAACTCCGTCCAACCACCAAATCCTGCCAACCATCGTCACCATCATCGATCCGGCACCTCCACCACCACTATGATCTTCTTTCTCTCACTAAACTTAAATCACTCCTCTCTAAACATACCACCACCGTAACCCATTTCTAAATTATATTCCTATTCCATGGTAACAACATATGTTGTCCCACCGTTGGTCTACTTTACCCCCGTTACTGCCGGCACTACCACTCCGGCTAACACAACCGTAACATTTTTCGGCCAAATACTCCATTGCCACTACCAACCTGCACCAAAACCACATGTGGTGTCTGTGACATCTCAGATCTGCCTTTAGATTTACATTTATACATTTGCTTAAGGTTTATGATTTTATATGAGTGAGGGTTTTTAGTGCTTCAAATACATTTGCTTGATGTCTCATATATGTCTTTAGACTAAAATACATTTGCTTAAGGTTTGCCAGATTTATGCTCTTTGTGAGGGTTTTTAATAGTTTATTTGTGTATACATTTTTGAAAGGTACCTGTGAGGTTTTATGATCATGACGGTGGACATATGTCAGATACAAATATTTGTGTTTTGACTTCTAATTTTTGTAGATGTGTGATGTTTTTTTGTGCATCTCATCGTTAACATGAACATTCATAAGACCATGGTTGTAAATATAATATAAAAATTGTTGCTTTATTTTTGGTGTAAATAGATTGATTGATTTTGGTACAGTTTGAAAGAAAATGGTGATGAAGTGCATAATTAATGTGTAATATAATTACTAATTAGTTTATAATTAAAGTAAGTATTAAATAAAAAATGTCACAATTGGTGAAAAATAGAGGTAAAAAGGGAATGGAAAATAATACCCCCACGTGAGACGCACGTGGGAAGATGTTAAGCCAAAATTTAACGGGTGTTAGAGATAAGGGTAAACGGTGTTATGAAACTACGAAATAGGGAGCAACCATGCAAGAAAAAAACTCGAGGGATAGAAGTAGTAATTTTGACCAAACCACAGGGACGAACCATATAATTAACTCTTTCATTTAAGCAATGGTGTGGCACCTTATTGAGTAAATTGCAAAAATCGTCCTTGTGGTTTTGCTAAATTGCATGTTTTGTTCGTATGGTTCGGAAATTGCAGGCAACGTTTTTGTAGGGAAGCTTTTGGTTTATTTTCGTCTTTGGTTAAACTAAAATGACTGAAATACACCTCGTATTAGTGATTAGTAAAAAAACATGGGTATTTCAATCATTTCAATTTATCCAATGACGAAAATGAATCAAAAGTTTTTCCACAAGGATGTGGCATGCAATTTCCGAATCATACGAACGAAACATGCTATTTGGCCAAACCACAGGGACGGTTTTTGCAATTTACTCCACCTTATTTAAGTTCTAAGTGTCGTTTATAACCCTATACCATGTCTACAGTATTCCTCTGTACTATTAAAGTTTGCCCATGATTCCGTGAATGTATCACTACTTGCAGCAATAATCATTTCATAGTATAAAACATTATCAAAGAAACTTTTAACAATCGATCATTATGAAGTTGATAATCAAGGCAATATTGATGAACTCATGAAATGATTGCAATGAGGTAACCATTGGAACATGGAAACGAAACTTATAAGATGTATGTCATCTCATAAGTCATAATAATGGTTTTCATTCTCGCAGTCTGTATTTAGAAATGGCTAAACTAAAGTTTTGGTTTTCTGTTAGACGAGTCATTTGCCTAAACTTGAATGCGGGCTTCTGGTCTATTAGAAAAAAAACATTAACGTAATAAAAGCATAATTGTAGTCGATCGGTAACAAAACAGTACCAACGATCAACTTTAGTCGACTGGTAACAAACCGTACCAACGATCAACTTTAGTCGACTGGTAACAAAATCGTACCAACGGTCTAATTTAGTCGACTGGTAAACAAACAGTACCAACGATCGAATTTAGTTGACTGGTAACAAAGTAGTACCAACGATCGACTTTAGTCGACTGGTAACAAAACAATACTAACGGTCTACTTAACAAAAAGTAAAAAAAATAAAAATAAAAATACTTAAACTTTTTTTAGCAAAGAAATTTGCAGACTCCAAAGCCAACACCTTCGACTTCGCAAAGCCCAAACAACGATCCAAGCACTAACGTCTTCGTCATCTTCGACTTTGCAACCTCCGCAACAACCTCACCATCGTCAACACCTTTCCCACTGACCTCTGCCGCCTTGACTTCCACTTTCTTCTCACCAAACAACCCACAAAACATAATCACAGGTTGTTGTTGATACGAATGAGTAGCAGTAAGGTATGTATGGGATCGTGGTTTCGTATAGGATCAGTAAGGATATATGGTATATATGGGATGATGATAATGAATGAATATAATATGTTATCAATATAATGATGATGAATAGTCTTGTATGAGATCTGTGTGGATGAAGGATTAATTGTAGGATTTTAGCGTTTTTGGAAAAGTGACGGCTTGAAAAAATTGTAGGATTTTGATAGGTGGGTTTAGGCTGTGTGTTTGATTGAGGAGATGGATTAGGATTTGGTCTCTGATACCATGTTAGACAATGAATAAACCCCATAACTTATAGTGTTAATTGAGACATAATATATAGAGGTTACATAACCTGAAAACCCTAATGGACCCAACCCCACAAACGGGCTTGAGCTTATTTATTTGTTGGCTAATACTCCCCCGCAGTCCAAGTGGCGAAATCGTGAAAGCTCGAGATTGGAAAAGAAAACACGAAACATTAAAGCT
The DNA here is from genome assembly GCA_026074375.1 of Tanacetum coccineum. Lineage (NCBI taxonomy): Eukaryota > Viridiplantae > Streptophyta > Magnoliopsida > Asterales > Asteraceae > Tanacetum > Tanacetum coccineum. The sequence continues at coordinate 19,014 of BQNB010020452.1, read as the reverse complement.
AATTAAAAACTAATTTGCAGCAAACGAGTTTTCATATGGTACAAGTAGCAACAGAAGCGTCACACACGAACACAATTAGTTATTAAAGAAATCCGCCAAACAAATCTTCAAACTTGAAAGTCACGAACTGATAAACCTGGATAAACCAAAGTATTTTTTTTTCATACGAGATAACCTAAAGTATCCTTTTTTTCATACGAGATAACCCAAAGTATCTCTTTTTTCGGATATCCTAAAATATCTTCTTTTTTTCATACTGTATAACCCATAGTATCCCTTTATGCGGATAACCCAAAGTATTCTTTTTTTCATAAGGTATAAATCAAAGTATCCCGGACCAGGATAAACCAAAGTATCCTACCGGGGAATAAACCAATGTATTCTCTTAAAACATAACATAAGTCTTTAAAAAAAACATAAACTGAAACATCTAAAATAACAAAACATCACCAACCATAGAAGTTACATAAGGTACCATCAAACCAGAAACCCCTTACTACCCTAAAAAATAAAGCAGGCCCATAATGGTCGTACCACAAGAAGAAAAAGAATAAAGTAAAACCTTGACATCCAACCTTATAATCATCCTCATCACGATCCACATAAAGGTTGCCTGCAGATTTAGGCTTGAGCTATCTTTTTTTTCTTTTTCGGTTTAGGTAAAGGTAACAGCTAAGGTTTGACGGGGTGGTTTGGGGGAGGCGGCTCAACGTAGCCACCTAAGTCTGAGGATCAGACCCGCTCTGATACCATGTTAGACAATGAAACCCCATAGGTTATAATGTTTATTGAGACATTATATAGAGGTTACATTAGGGGTGAGAAAAAAAACCGAAAAAACCGAAAACCGAAACCGAACCGAAAATAATCAAACCGAACTAAAAACCCAACCGAATTTGCCAAAACCGAACCGAACCGAACTACATAATTCAGTTCTCGGGTTAGATATGGGTTTGACAATCTGAACCAAAAACCGAATCGAAAACCAAATTTACACACACACACACACACACACACACACACACACACACATATATATATATATATATATATATATATATATATATAACGACAATTAAATTTTTATCCTAATATAAAAAAATACTTTTTATGCTTGAAATATTTTTTTTCTAAATAACAATTAAATTTTTATCCTAATATAAAAAAATACTTTTTATGCTTGAAATATTTTTTTTCTAAATATTTATGTAATTATATATATATATATATATATATATATATATATATATATATATATATATATATATATATATATATATATATATATCGAAATTCGGGTTATTTGGGTCAATCCAAGAACCGATCCGAATTCAAATTCGGTTTTCGGTTCGGTTTTCATGTTAACCCAAAAAAAATTATAACCGAACAACCTGATAATTGAACCGATCAACACCCATAGGTTACATAACCTAGAAACCCTAATAGACCCAAACCCAAAAAAGGGTTTGAGCTTATTTATTTATTGGCTATTAGCTTCAAGAAAAACAAACGACTTGTGGTTATACCAAACCTAGGCGTTGAGATCACGATTTACCTATTAAAATCTTTTGATTTTACGATCTCATAAAGAAAAAACGAGTCGATTCTTCGTAGGATCTTTATAGGCATAGGATCTTAAGAATGATCTCGATCTTACCATAAGATCTTAAGATCTAAATCTGAGTCGATCTTACTTCCATTATATTAACAAACTAATAAACTATAAATGAATAATTTTTATTAAAGTAAAGTAATAAAGTAAACATGGATTATTTTAAATGTTTTATAAGGGTATAATATATAGATTTTTTAAATAAAAAGATCCTGCATCCCTAATCACCGATTAGATATTTTAGTATTTTAAAGCATTACGCGTTGAACTTTCGTATTATTTAAAGTTTCAGAGCTGTTATTTTTTTGTTATATAATCAGCTTTGAATACGAATTACTGGACAAATAATACTCTTTGACAATTTAAGTAGGATCTTCTGATCTCGGTCCGATCTTACAATTGATGTCTAGAACTCTATATACTGGTTTTTATTTATATTCTCAATGTAAAAAGTTTTTTTTAACATAATGTAAAAAGGTTTCTTGTAGATATATTGTTGATCATTAAAATAAACAATTGAATTATTTACTTGGTAAAGAGTTATGGAGTTTTGGGCTTATAGAATATGGGCTTGTTCTTTCTAATTTCCCCAGAAGCAAAGCCCATAATTAATTTTGTTGTAAATAATGTGTATGGTAGGGTGTTGATTGGTTCGGTTAATATTTTTTTCAACCCGAAAACCGAATTTGAATTCGGTTTGATTTTCGGGTTCACCTGAATTACACACTTTGTTTATTAAAAAAAATAATTACATAGATATTTAGTAAAAAAACTATTTCAAGCATAAAAATTGTTTTTTATATTAAGATAAAATTTTGATAGTCTTTATATATATATATATATATATATACTAGTTGCAAATCCCGCCCGATGGGCGGGCTTGCTTTGTGAGTATCCAGAGAATAAATAAAGTAACGGTTAATCAATTACGAAAATTGTAAAATATTTATGGAGTGAATAAAGAACAAAAAAGAAATGTATGCTAATCCGATATGAGGAAGTAAAACTTAATACAGTATCTATCATTACAAAGTATACAAAAAGGAGTACATTATGTGAAAATTAACACGAATGTATATTGTTTTTTGGAAGAATCGTAACTACGAATGTATTTTATGATTGTTGAAGAGAAAAAGATTACATGATATGCAATGTGAAAACTAACACCGTGGAGAAAAAAATTAATAAGGTTTTAAATGAACACCTTAGTGCATACATAGCTGGTTTTTTTTAATTATGGAAGTCACTTTTCTTAGGCGTATTGTATTTATGCATGTTAACAATGTTTAGTATAGTTATTGATAAGTGCTTAATTACACATATCTTTTACCTCTAAAAACGAGCTTAAATGACCAAAAACAGACAAAAACTGCCAAATATATGTTTGTTTTGCATTTGTATTGTGCAGGAAGTGGATATCATCAAAAAGACAGAAAACCAAGCCAAAGATCTTTTTAACAACTCTCGAAACTATTATTATGTGGCTCAATTTAATACATCAACTTAGGGGTGTCAAAAAGGCCGACACGACCCGAACCTGACCCGGACCCGAACTCGAACCCGAATAAGCATATCCGGTCGGGGTTTAGTCGGTCCTGAATTTTATTCGAGTCAACCTTAGTAACCCGAAACTAAATAGGGTCGGGTATCGGGTTGAAATATTTTGGCTAACTCGGGTTCGGTTGACCTGATTTACCCGAATAAGGATTTTTTTTTAATATAAAATTTATATATTTTCTATTTAAAAACAGCCCAAAAAATGAAATTTGTTTACATTTTACTCTTATGTCGGGTTGAACCGACCCCGAATTGACCCGACCAGTTACCCGACCGTGAATTGACTCGAACCGAGATTAACCGAATCAAAATAGGGTCGGTTTCGTGTATGAAATTTTAGTCTGACCCAACTTTGACCCACCCAAATTGACCCGAACCGACCACCAACCCAACTAACACCCTACATCCAACTAAACAAAATCCAAATTCCGATTAGTTTTTTTAAAACAAAATCCTAACAAAAATTTAAAACACTTATTTAAAGTGAAACAACAATTAATTTTAAATACACTTTAAGAATTTCCACCTATTTTTCAGTATTTCTGTAGATAAACATTAAAAATCAATATATATTTCTATAATAGTTGCATAGCCCGCCCGATAGACGGGTGAGCCTTAAAAGTATCCATAAAATAAATTAACAAGTAATGGTTTCAAAGAACTTAGTCGAACAAATCGTTTAAAATAATTTAGTAGAGTGAATAACGAACAAAAAAATTAACGGAAATCTGATAAGATGACATAAAACTTAATAAAGTATCTGTCAGGTGTAAGTATACAAAAAGGAGTACATGATATGCAATGTAAAAACTAACACGAATGTATTAAGTAATGGTTAATGAATTACGAACATCGTAAAAAAATTATACAGTTAATAAAGAACAAAAAAAATCTATAGAATTAATAACAAACAAAAAGAAATGAATGGTAATACGATAAGAGAAAATAAAAGTTAATAGATTATCCGCCATTACAAAGTATATGCTTTTTAGTTAATAAAATAAAGGTTCTTTATACATAACGTTGGTTGTTGAATTTTTGTATTTACCATCTCTATTACAACATAGAATCTTCAAACCCTTAGTGCAACTGTACCATGAGGACAATGACCAATCGTTGCCCATGAAAAAACCAGCCTATGAAAGAAACAACCCAACTTAAACAATTCTGACCTAACTTTTATTATGGTCAATATTCGAAGAAACTAGAACAGGAACACTCGTCGGTTTAGTTTAAACACATTTTATTTTCTGAACATGCGTAAAGACCATGACTCGTATTGCGCAAATAGTATTCATACCCCCTAGATTTTAATCGTAAGCTTCAATTTGTTCCATTAGTGATAAGTTCTTATAGATACAACGAAATGAGAACTGATGTAACTCAAATGAATCACTAAAAAAAGTCATGGTGGTAAAATATTATCACACTTCAGGTCATGGCAGTTCCAAATAATGTTAGTCATTTTTCCCCTCCCTAGTTTTTACTTGTGTCGAACTACCATACATGTTATTACTCCATGGATTGTAATATTAAACTTTGTATTCAAATAAAAATAGTATACCGTGTGCGCAATGGCCTTATTATTGATCCTATTCAGGAACCACTAAGAACACAACAATGTGTGTGTGTGTATTATCACAGGAGAGCTTTAAGCAAATGACCGCTGGTTAGTCGCATTCACCTGTCTTTCAGCTCTACTCTCAAATAGAATTAAAAGAGAATATCATTATCTCACAGGACACAGGCTACATAGAGAAAACCTACGTTTTGAATGTCTAGATCTTTAAGCTTCAAAAGTTTTCAAATGCGCATCATGCAAAAGCAATATTGTGCCTTTTAACAGGTTGCAAATCAATACTGCATGGGTAGCACGCAAAAGTCAAAATTATGAGCGCTAACATTTCTACATACATTGAACAATCAAGAAAAAAGCATAACAATAGGAACTTCCAAATAATGAGAAATTACATTTTCTAGGTATACAATACGACTTCTTGAACAAAATGTCCTGTGAAATCCTAACAAAAACAAAAGAACTAGCAATACTGTCTCCTTAAGATACATGAACATGGATTTCATTCAAGCTTAGAAGGCAGCGCATATGATGCAGATTTTTGCTTGTTGGGAACACGGTAGGCTCCAACCACACAAGCATGGTCACGTTTGAAAGGTTCAAGGGTAACCTGCTCCATAGGTTTAAATTGCTCAGCTTGAAGCTTCTTCACTTCTGAGGCAAATACAGCCTTGGCTGGGACGGAAGAATCAATGCAGTTTGCCTATAAGGTTTAACAAAAAAGTTGATATTATAATTCACGAGACAAACATTTTACAAGAATACGATAAGAGTAAAATGTAAATTGAAATATTAAAATGAATGAGCAGAATGATCAATAACAAACCTTGATTGATATAACGAAGTGACCGTCAGATTTTAGGAAGTAAGATGAATTCAGTGCCAAAATCCTAGCCTGTGAAACCGTATAAACCAAACTCAGTCGCAATGGTAACCGGGTAACAACAAAATCATCACATGTACAGATATGTGATACAAACTATTACTCAGAGCAAAATTTTCAAGTAGAATTGCATGGGAGATTCCGTTAAAAGAGAACATAATGAAGTGTCCTCAATCAAAACAAGAGATAGGACACAATGATGCTCTTTTGTATTATGCAATTACAAGTTTGGTGCTTATTGAATTAAACTATAAAATAAATGTAAGAAAAAGTTCAACATTTAACCAAAAAACAGAAAGAAGACAAGTCCAAAACTTGGTTTTCATAAGTGCTTAATCGAAACACAAATATGAAAAATAAAGATATAAAACACATGGAGTTAAAGAATAGATTTAAAAAAATGAATAGGAAACAAAATAAAATATCAATAGATTCATCAGAAACTCAGTTTTCACATCATCCAAAGATCTCTTGAAGGGGAATCCGAGTTGCTCATCATTTGCAATTGGTATGCAAAGTGAATAAAGAAAATTGCAAAAAACCATAAACGAAAAGAAATGAGGTAAAGCATTAAACACAAATACTTTGAAAATGTAGCAAAAATAGTGCACTGGTAAAAGAACAATGACATGTCGAAATAAAGTCTTTAAATAAAAAATGCACTGCAAACATTAACAATGATAAAAGGCTTAAGTATAAACAAATGTCTATAATAAATCAAGGAAAAGACCCTAAAAACGACCTTAAGAGAACATAAAAAGAGCACAAAGCAAACCTGATCAGGTTGAGCAACATCAGAAAAGACTAACATCCTTATTATATCATATTTGTTGACTGCCACTGGTTTATCCTCTTTCTTAGTCTCCTTCACTTCTTTCTTAGCCTCTGGCTTGCCTGCAAACCCAGTTCTTCCTCCTCAGAATCTAAACAAAAGAAGGATAGGGAAGGCATAAGTAAAAAAACCACTGAAAAAATATGTATGAACATACTATGTAAAAAGTAAACTAACCTTCTTCAGATTCAGAGTCATCATCAGTGATCACACAACACAAAGGAAAGCCGGTTAAGGAATCAACGAACACTCAGTTTAGATAATAGTATAACAGAACACAAAAATATGCATATGAAAAATGCTGCAAGTAGCTAATATATACTCCTATATCCATAGACTAAAAAAGGCTTGCATGAGACAGATAATATTGCTAGTTTTTGAAACATAAAGAGAGTATATACCATCTTCGCCTACTTTCGCATTCCCAAGGTCACCAGCATAGGGATGCTCATCATCAGGAGCACCGTGCTCCTTTCCATGAGGATTGTAATGAGGACCTATCATCAAAAAGAAAAGATTTACCGTTTGGATATATCAGCATATCAGATAAGCTAATTCACTATTGATAAATTCCGCAAAGAACACATACCAGTTGACATGCATCCATTGGTAGTGTCACCAAGTGCATGAACGTGGAATCCATGAGCTCCAGGTTTTAGGCCAGAAAGTTCTTCGGTAATAGTAGTGGGAGCGCCTGAGACATTGTGCAAGTAAGATGACTAATATGTTTTTGTATACTCCAAACAAAACATTAAAACATAACTCGAATATTACCTTCTGACTCTTGATTAAAGAGGATGGTGCCGCTAACACCTTCGCTGCTGTTAAGAAACATAGCTGCCTTCACCATTTTAATTTTTGTATGTGATCTAAACAATTAAATAACCAAATATTATCATATATTAAGACATAATTTAATCAATTGTGTTTGAGATAAAGGCAACTACCTGTAATTTTGTCACCAATTACGTTGTAGTCAGAGGTTCGTAGTGCAAGGCTAGTGAGCCATGAATTAATCAAATATTGTTGAGTAGAAGGTGGGATAATGTTTACCTACCCCCAATCCGATTGACCTAAAAGTAAACCCAAATTAAAACCCAAAACCGACCAAAAATTGGCCAAAATAAGTTTGTATTTTGAGTTTTGTGTATGCAGGAAAGTATAAATCAAAAATCACAAGCAAACAGTCAAAAAATGGGCAAGCCCGAACAGACTAGAACATAAGAGTAACAAAAAGAAGCCCAAAAGACATTAAAAGCCGATAAGCCAAGAAACAGTGACCCCCTCAGATCAAAGTGGACCAAAATCATGGTCAACAAAAGTCAAACAAGACCAAAATCACTTCCACTTTAGACACCTCAACATTCAGAACAAACATCACACAACTCATTTCATAAATGGCCCTCTAGTAAACACCAAAAAGTCCAAAAATAGTCCTTGGACCTTAATGGGCCTCAAAACCTTAAAAACCATACCCGGATACCATATTAACCAAAAGCCCAAAACCATAAGCCCATTAACCAAGCCCTATACCCTTTTATGAAACTACAAGGACTTGTCCTGCCATTTTTGAAAGTAGTTTTTACACTACAAGTGTGATATCAAAAGACAAGGACCATTTGTGCAATTTCACCAAACTTCTAACTAAATTAAACGTTTTTAGTTAAAAAAAAAGGCGCCATTTCTTTTTTACTATTCATCGTCATCAACAATTTACCTTAGGGTTAAATCAAGGGGGTTTTGGAAATTGATGGGCAAGGAAGTCAATTCAAGAGCTCACAAGTACAATGGCAGGGTCAAATGGGTCAAATCAAGAGTCTTCATTAGCTCTCAAGCCAAGAGGCCACGTCAGGTTGAAGAAAGCACATGGATATGGTGAATTTGTACTCATTTCACTCTCAAAAGAAGCACAAATGAGCCTCAACATGGATTGCCACGTTGGCAATCCGTGTGAGGTCATTTAGTGATCCAACGGATGTGATTAACTCCCCAATGATTGGTTGATCTAATGGCAGAGATTGATGGGCGCCTCTAACAAACTCAAGGCCTAGAAACTTCATGGATCAGCTATAAATAGCACTCTCACTTCACACACACGGCATCTTTTTCTTTTCTAGTTTTTTAGCTTAGGGTAGCCTTTAGAAGCTTATTGTAATTTTGATCAAATTGTAATTTCTTTTTAAGTAATGTAATTCAGTTTTAAATTAATGAAACTTAGTTTAATTTCGTCATAAGCTCTTTTTACTTTCAACTTTTAAGCTCTCTCAAAAAGCCTATCTGTCTCAATAAGCTAATAAGCTCATATTAAGCTCTCAAGAGTCTCTAAGCTCTTGATTTGAGCTTAGCCAGCCTTAATCTTACCTTAACAATTAAATCAGTTTAAAAATCTATATATTACCTTTACATTTGGATTGGAAAGCTTTTGGAAGTTGGTAGTAATGTAAAACCAAGAAGGATTTAACTCCTAGCTTATAAATAAGCTAGGAGAGCTTGTAGCTGCCCTTTATTGGAACCTTCTGTTTAGCTGAGGGGCAAGTAAGTTTTCATTTACTTTTCCTAATTTCATTCCTAGTTTAATTTTAGCTTAATAGTGTAGGACTGCTTATTTGCTTATTTTGTCTACTTATTAGTACTATTTGCCTTCTATATTGCTTATTATTTAGTTCTTATAATCTGATTTTAGCTTAATCATCTTAGATTATAGGTTTACATATATTTGTCTTAAAAACCATAAAAAACCAAAAATAGTAGAAATTAGCTTAAATTTTAGATTACTGCTTATTTAGTTGTTAATTCATGCTTATTAGGGATAATATAAACTCTGCATTATCTGGTCTTAAGCTTTTGATAAATAGATTTTCATTTCATAAGCTTTTTAAAATCTGACAATCACATAAATAGGTGTTTGGTTTAAGTGTGTTTGACCTAAAAAAGTCAAAATTCATTGTGCAATTTGCTTGAGTCACTTGTGTTTACCCTTAAGACAATTAGGAAAAGAGTTTTTATAAAAGATTGGGAAATTTAGAGAATTTGAGCTTATACTAAGTATGCCAGCACCAGGGGAATTTTTCTTGGAATTTCACTTGTGCAAACTTTGATCTAAGCCCTCAAAGGCTTAGATCTTGTTTGCATTTAGTTATACACTCTTGTTAGAGTGTGTTTAGTGCATTAGAATCCCCAGGGTATCCTGCACTCTTAGTTTGCACTTGTGCAAAGTGCACCAGTACTAACAAGAAGTTAGTACTGCTGTCACTTTAGCTTAGATTTTAACTAGGTATTCATAGTTTGTAGGCTCTTAAATTCAAGTAAGATTTAGGTTAGTTATAGCTTAATATAAAATAAGTCTTAAATTGCATTTTCTAGCTTATTTTCCTAGTTTAAATTAGCTGTCAAAGTCATAAAATTCATAAAACACCAAAAACAGTAGCAGTTTTAAAATTAGCTTTTAAATTCTTGTTTTTAGCTTATAGGTCTAGATTTTAAGGTTGAAATTGGTTGCTTATTAGTTGTTTAATAAGCCAGCAAAAGCTTAAGGTCCAAATCGTCTTTTTGAGCTTTTTAGCTTAATTGGATTTTGTGCCTTTAAGTGTTCTTATTAAGTTTAGCAATTTCATTATCATTTTAAGTTTCTTTAAGGTGTGTTCAACTTTTATTTCTTTTCATTTATAGATTAAGCATCTCATAAGCTTTCTAGATCACTTTTCCTTTTTAGATTTGAGCTTAAAATGAGCTTGTTATAAGCTTTTAAGTGAAAATAAGCCCAAACGTCCACTCACTGTAACAACTTTTAGATAAGCTGTTTTTGAGCTTATTACTTAGTTTTAGGTTAAGTCTCGTTTGTTAAAATAGCTTATTTTTGTCTCCTTATTAATTCCTAGTATTTAGTTCTTCAAAAAAGTAAAAAAAAATAAAAAGGTGCAAAAAGGGGTTGCCCACACTCGAACCCACGACCTCTCAGTTATAAGCCCAACGTGTTAACCATTTGCTTCAATAGCTCATCCAGTATTTCTTCCCCACATTTAATACTAGTACACGTTTTAATTTCCCCTTTTCTATAATAAGCCGTAGCATAATAAGCTCATTTGAGGGCTTATTCGTTAAGCAATTTGGTTTTTCTTATTTTCTTTGTAATTCCGCTAGTGTTTAAGATTTTCCCTGAATTTTATAGATTTTCCCAGCTTTTATTTTATTTTTAATCAATTTTCGAAAGTTGAAATCTTATAAAATCAATAAAAAATAGAAAAAAGTTTCTGAAAAATACAAAAAAATAGTTTTTAGTTTTATCAAAATTGGCTTTAGGTTTACATCCTGTAAAATCATTTTTACACTTTTTAGATCTTAAATTTCATTTTTGAGCTTTTATTTTAAATTTTAAAAATAGGATTTTAATAATAAAAATAGTTAAAAATAGTTTTCTTTGCTTTTATAATATTTCAGATTTTTCTAAGCTTAAAAATCATTTTTCCAAATTTTTAGTATTTAATTTGCTATTTTTTAAGATTTAATTAGGTTAAATTAGTTTTTAATTCATATTAAATTCAAAAATAATAAATAAATAAATAATGTTTTTTCTTTATCCTAAAATTTTCTTTTGTCTTATCTTAGGTTTAGAAATTTACTTTACATTTTTAGGAGTAAAATTTAGTTTACTTGCTTAATTGTCGCGTTTTTATTATATTTGTTTCCCGTTAATCGTTTTAAATGTTTAATTGCCTTTAATTGTTCAAATTTACTTGTTTTTTTTATTTAGTAGATATAGATTACCAAAAATATCTTTGCTTCATTCAAATATCAATCCAGGAACTTAAACAAGGTTTCATTTTCACTAGTATATGGGTGAACGACCCGGGTGGATCATATTTTGACCGTTTAGTATACGTAATAAATATTCTATTATATATATTTTTAGAGAGTGAATTTTACCGAGGGTAAAACTTGGTAATTTTTCCCTTAATTTCTCGTTAGGTTTATATTATATTGTGATATATTTTAGGTATATAAAACTGCTATCAAGTTTTGGCCCGTTTTGTCGGGGACTATGTTAAGATTCTTCCGTTTTAGTTTATTTGGTTTGAAGATCCTTTTCACTCTCAGAAAGTTTACTCATTCTTGTTTTTATAATTCAAAAATCCAAAAAAATCATAAAATAAAAAAAAGTAAAATATAATTTTCCGTTCTTTTTAGTATAATGTAAAAGATAAACAAAATCAAAAATATAAAAAATCTTTTCCTTTTAATTAAGAAATAAAAAGTCATCAATTGGTAAAATTACAAAAATATAATACTCTCAACGAGGTATATCATTTCAATTTCCGGTGAACTTGATGGTTCCCAAATTCCGAACTAAAGATTTAACACTTGCCATTTGTGTCACAAGCAAGTAAGCTTACCTTGAAGAAGCAATTTTTTTTTCAAGAGCTACCGTGAAGTAGTTTTGATTATTTGGTTTAAAGTCTCTTTCGGGTAACCTTAAAATTCATTGTAAAAAAAAAAAAAAGGAAAAAGAAAGGAAAAAAGAGAAAAAAAAACTTATGTAAAGTTTTTGCTTTTTGCTATTTTAGTTTTTCTTTTTATGCGCACAAATTCGATCGCAATCTCGAAGACGTCGTCGCACAATAAACTCTTCCCGGTTGTTGTTGAAAAATTTTTTGATTTTAGAAGAAGCCAATTGTTGATCAGAAACATTGTTCAGATTGCCGCCCAATCGTACCATGACCCTAAATGTTCAAGCACCCATCGAGGGGTTATGAAGATGCAATAGTTGTTCCCACGCGATTAATGCAAACAATTTCGAGGTTAAACAACCTTTAATCAATCTTAGCAAGTAATCAGTTTTTAAACGGGTAGACAAGACCCCCACAAAACACCATTCGATTTTTTAACAAGGTCACTCAACGTATAGCACATCCCGAAGTTCCGAACACTCGAGTAAGCTTTTGCTTTTTTCTTTTTCCTCTAGACGTGAAGCCCGAGATTGGTTTAGACAAGGAACCTCCAAGATCAATTCTCACATGGACGACCTTGTTTTCTAAATTCATAAACCAATTCCTTCCCACCATCAAAAACAACTTATCCCGAAACAAAAATCACTAATTTTTTTCCAAGAAACCAAAACGAAACCTCCAATGAAGCTGGAACGTTTTTATAGACTCCTTCGTCAATTCCTCACCATGGCTTCTCGTAACTATCACCAACTCGATACTTTTTACAATTCTTTAAATTAAACGATCAAGAATGCCTTAATTCCGCCGCGGTGGCCAATTTTTTAGACAATATACCTCAAGAATTTTAGCGATTATTGATAGCAAGTCAAAAGTTTCGTTACTCAAAGAAGTCGTCTAGTGATTTCAGAGTGAGTACGGAATGCTCATCTTATCTAATTCTTCACCTTCTAATAAGTTCTTTCGATAATCAACAAATAGCCGCTCTCTTGAGGATAAGAATGACTATCAAGATGAAACAAAGATGAATGAAATGAAAGCTTTAGTTGTTACAGACTCCTGACTACCGACAAAGCAGTTGAGGAAGTCAGTGTCACGGTGTGGATTGATCACAATTTCAACCATTGTCCGATAACTCGAGGGTGGACCCGATTTTTCCTGTTTTTTCTTCTGACAACATCCAACAATTTCAACAAACTGCAGCCGTTGATAATTTTCTCCAAAGAAACCAACCATCTAATTTGGCAAACCAAATGAGACCATCGGGTTTCAATCAACCAAATGTTCAAAACAACCAAAACCGATATCAAGGAACCAATTCTAATTTCAATTCGAATCAAAACCGTAAAGGAAATTTTAACCAAAACCGTCAAAACAACCAAAATCAAGTTTATCAAGCACCACCATACCAACCACCAACAAATCAACCTTTGGTTAATCAAGCTTTACCTCCCGTTTCACAAATTCAAGGAGTGTCTAAAACGGATTTTGAAAGTTATGCTAAAGCAAATGATGCGAATATGAATAACTTACAAAATGAAAGTTGGATAATTTTCAAAGAATCCCAAATGATTTTCAAAGAGTTTAGAATGATTTCATAAAAGAAACAAGATGATTTTCAAAAGATGATGCTCAGTTTCATGCAAAACTATCACACCAATCAACCTTCAAGTTCAAGTACTTTACCAAGCAATACCATTCCAAATCCAAGGAATGAAGCCAAGGAAATTACGACTCGTAGTGGTGTTTCATACAATGGACCTCAAGATTCTATCCATACCGCCGGTGGTGGAAAAGGAAAAGTGAGGCCTACAAAGGATATACGGAGCACCTGAGCACCGAAGAAAATCCAACTCCTCCATGGTGCCCAGAACAAACAAAGACAAGAACCAATCGAAGACCTTCTTTAGTTACTAACAAAGCCAAACCATAATTTGCCTACCCATCGAGACACAACAAACAAAAGATTCCGTGAAAAAGATACAATTCTTTCTTGCAAAGTTTATGGAAATCCTTTCGAAAACCTTCATTTTGAGATTTTTTTTTTTTTTTTTTGGTTTTGCAGATGCTCCCTCATTCATATGCCAAAGGTTTGCGTCAAGTTAAAGGAAGAGTTAAATATCAAAGACAAGTTGATAGAATTGACCAAAACGCCGTTGAATGAAAATTGAGTGAGGTTGTCCAAACAAAAGCTTCCAAAAAAGCTTCTCAGAAGCTAGTGACCCCGGTCGATGTCTCATTCCATGTGAATTGTTTTTTCGGAGTTCGACTAGTTACTTCTAGCCCTTGCCGATTTAGTGGCTAGTATCAATCTCATGCCTTTATCCATGTGGAAAAAGCTTCAACACCGGGCCTAACCGAAACAAAAATGGTTTTAGAATTAGCCGACCGTACAATTTCCAAACCAACCGGTGTCGCCGAAAATGTTTTTGTCAAAGTAGGGAAGTTTTACTTTCCCGCCGATTTTGTTGTGCTTGATTTTATAGCCGATCCTCGAGTACCGTTGATACTCGGGCGACCCTTTCTTAGGACGGCTCATGCTTTAATCGATGTTTACGAAGGAGAGATTACTCTTAGGAATGATGATCAATCGTTAACCCTTAAATGTGGTGATGCACCTTCCATTTCATACAACAATCTCGAATCGTTGAAGAAGGTTGATCTAATTGATGCTGCTTGTGAAATTTATTCACAAGAAGTACTTGGATTTTCCGATTCCGTTGCTTACAACAATCCTTCTCCGTACTACGATCCGATTGTTTCCACTTCATCTCCAACACTTACTCCTTTTGATGAAAGCGATTTTCTACTCTTTGAGGAAGCCGATGCTTTTATAGCAATCGATGATGAACCAGTTTCACCAGTTTTCAATGCTACGTACTACGATCCCGAGGGTGACATTCTCATTCTCGAGGCACTTCTCAACAATGATCCATTACCTCACCCAAACCAAGGAGATTACTCACCCGGAATTCAAAAAGATCTTAAAGTTGTTGAACCACAGAAGTCTTCACTCGAATATGCTACTTCTTATGAACCAAAAGTTGAACTTCCCGAAGTCGAACTTAAAGAGTTACCTCCGCATCTCGAGTATGCGTTTTTAGAGGAAAATAACAAGCTTCCAGTCATAATTTCAAAAGATTTAAGCCAAGATGAAAAGACCTCACTCATTAACGTTCTGAAAAACCAAAAACAAGCAATTGCTTGGAAACTTTCTGATATCCGAGGCATAGATCCAGAGTTTTGCTCTCACAAAATCCTTTTAGAAGATGATTACGAACCTTCAGTCCAACATCAAAGGAGGGTTAACCCTAAAATCCACGACGTCATCAAGAAAGAAGTAGAAAAACTTCTTGACGCAGGATTGATTTATCCGATCTCGGATAGTCCATGGGTTAGTCTGGTCCATTGTGTTCCTAAAAAAGGTGGTATGACCGTTGTCAAGAACGAAGAAAATGAATTGGTGCCTACAAGATTAGGATTAGTCACTAGATGGAGAATTTGCTCGACAAATCGAAAAATAACGACAACAACATGTAAAGAACCATTTTCCGTTACCATTCATGGACTAAAATGTTAGAGCGAATTAGCCGCAACAGAATTTTATTGTTTTTCTTAAAGGCTTTTCAGGGTATTTTTCAATCCTAATTTGACCCTAAAAATCAAGAGAAAACCTACTTCACGTCCCATACGGAACTTTCCGCGTACCGACGTATGTCCATTCAATCGGTTTGTGTAATGCACCCGGAACTTTTCAACTTCTATATGGCCATTTTCATGACCATGATCAGAAAAAACAAAGGAAGTCTGAACAAGGAACGATTTTTCAGTTTTCGTAGATTCTTTTCCCCTCGTGTCTTGCCAATTTAGTACAATATGCTCAAACGTTGTGAAGACACCAAATTACACTAAATTGGGAAAAAAGCCATTTCATGGTTATAAAGAAGGCATTGTTTTAAGGACATTAAGATCTCTAGAAAAGGAAATTGAAGTCGATAAGGCCAAAGTTGAGTAAATTTCTAAACTTCCTCTTCCTCACCCAACACGTTAAAGGAATCAAGAATTTTTCATCTTCGGCAAGTGCGTGGATTTTATTACAAAGATTATCAAGACTTTTTCCAAAAATCCTCGACCCATGACCCATTTCTTAGAGAAGAACACTCCTTTCATTTTTTTCGAAGATTGCATTCTAAGCCTTTCAAACATTGAAATAGAGTTAACCGAAGCTCCAATTTCCTCATTGCTCCAAATTGGGACCAACTTTTGAAATCATGTGTGTGCAAGTGATCAATTCAATAGGTGCGGTCTTAGGACAAAGAAATTATGAGAAGCCATTTTCGACCATACATTATGCTAGCAAGCACGATGACGAAGCATAAACAAACCTACACAACAACAGAAAAAAGAGATGCTATACAGTTGTTTACAGCTATTGAGAAGTTTCGATCATAACTAATCATGAACAAGAGTTTGTTTACCACGGACCACTCCGCATTGAAATACCTCTTCCACAAGAAAGACCCAAAGCAAAGATTCTATAGATGGATCATACTTACTCAAGAATTGATTTTAAGGTTATTGATACAGAAGCTGAAAAAAAACTAATGCAGCAGGGTCCCTCCCGTCTTGAAATCCCTTACAAAATGTTTTGACCAAAAACAGATAACCGAGACTTTTCCTCTTAAAACTTTAAATGCTGTAATTCTATCAAAGTACACCACCATGTTTGCCGAGAAATAGCAAAACTACCTACGGCGGGAATTTTCTAGTCAAAGGAATGACGAGACAACAAATAAAAAGTTTTTTCAAAGACGAGATGCATTATTTTTGGGATGGATCCCAAACTTCTTTCGTACATGTGCGGATTCAAATCCATCCGAGATGTGTATTTGGCCAAGAGCTCTTGATAACCCTCAAGGCTTATGCCATGAAGTCCACCGGGGGCCATCACATTGGCTACATCACACCCACCCTCCCCTCCCCCCCACCCCCCCCCAGCTCGGAAATTATTTGACGCGGATTCTTTTGGCCTACAATTTATAGGATCTTACGGAATTGAATCAAATCTTGTGATTCATGTCAAAGCCAAGGCAAAATCTCTCATCGGATGATGATGCCTCCAAATGCAATCCAAGTTTGTGAAATTTTTCGATGTATAGGGCATCGATTTATAGGACCGTCCCGGTCGTCCTCAAGGAAACAAAATATATTTGGTAGCAGTCGATTAACTTTCAAATGGGTTGAAGCAAAGCTCTCCCCACCAAACGATCTCGAGTATTGTTAAGTTCTTAAAAAAATCCTTTTCTCCTTATTCGGTGCTCCTAGAGCAATCATAAGCGATCGAGGGACCCATTTTTTAACGATAAATTTTCAAGAGCATGTCAAAATATGTTGTCACGCCATCGTCTTTCGACTCTTTACCACCCTCAGACGCGGTGGTTCCAAGTTGAAGTCACGAATCAAGTCGTCAAAAGAATTTTGGAGAGGATACGGTAGGAAGAAAACGTGCCTCATGGTTCCGACAAACTAATGATGGCATCATGGCTTTTAGACCGCTTACAAACTCCAATTGGATGCACTCTTGTACAAGTTAGTCTATGGAAAAGGCGTGTCACTTACCAGTTGAACTATGAACACATTGGCATATTGGGTCTCTAAGCAAGCCAACATCAATTTAAAGACCGCATCGAGTCATCGAAATCTCCACAACTCAATGAACTTAGCGAGCTTCGTGATCAAGCTTACGAGAATTCGCTAATCTACAAGGAGAAGACAAAGAAACTACACGATTCCAAGATAAAGAACCGAATCTTCAATGTTGGTGATCAAGTCTTGCTTTTCAACTCCCGATTAAAGATTTTCTCCGGAAAGCTCAAATCCCGATGGTCCGGACCTTTCACAATCACCGAAGTTTATCCTTATGGCACTGCCAAGTTGTCTCATGCCGATGGTTCGAATTTCAAAGTCAATTGCCACCGTCTTAAGCACTACTATGGAGGGGATACACCACCATTGGTTATCCCGGACCTCCAGACTTTCCCTAAGGACAACTAAATTCAGGGATCGAGTCGAGCTTGCGACTCGGTGAACAAAAACAAGCCGCTTCATGGGAGTTCACCCCATGCTTATCCTTTCTATTTTCTTTCTATTTTTTATTTTTTATCTAATGTGTTGTGTTGAGAGAGGCTTGTACTCTTTTCGATTTCTCGATGTTTGTTGCTTGTTTGTTGTGATTTTTGTAGGATCAACCCAACAAATTCTATGAAGCCTCTCGTGTCCGGTTGATTTATCCCGTTCTACTCGAGCTTCTCATCCTTTGTGTGAAATTAGTTTGGGGAGATCCGATATCCTTTCATCTTATCGATTCACGTTTATCTTTGCATAATTCATAAACGGCTTAGATTTTCGTAGAGACCCGACTTTAAACATTGAGGACAATGTTTCGTTTTAGTTTGGGGAAGGGAATCTATCGATTTGATGTTGCTTGCTTATTGTTTTGTTCTCACGTACCCGTTTTTCCCACAAAAATAGCAAAATTTTTTAATTTTTAGTTAAAATATAAGAAGTAATTTTTGACCCGATCGAACGTGTAGAGTTCTAGCTTTCTCCCTTAACAATTAATGATGATAGTTTGTGCTAGTCTCATGTAGACTTTAAACATGATAGACTTGAATCATTAGTAAATGAAGACTTATGCTAATCTCAAATAGATTTTAAATATGACGAGTTGGATTTTATATGGCTAAGTGTTCGCGAATTTCTTTATTAGAAATTTTAAATTGTGAAGAATGAGAAATGATAGTGTTATTTATAAGTCATGACATTAAACGTAGAATAGTTGGTTTTCTTTCAAGCTCATAAGTGTTAATTGTGGCTTTTTCTCCCATTAGCTTGTTTCACCTCTATATATAAATGTTTAATAAATAGAGTTGTGCGGTTTTTTGGTTAATATTTAACTAATAGAAGTTTTCTTTAGTTCCTTTGTGATTAGGATAAGTACACATCAGGAATACTTAATTTGGCATACTATATGAAAAAATATGCAAAAATAATAAATAAGTATCTCTGCCAGATTACTTCATCGTGTCGGAGGCGTGGCCGATGTTGGAGTTT
>BQNB010020451.1:0-50729 GCA_026074375.1 Tanacetum coccineum | reverse complement strand
GAAGGTCTTATAGACCTTCTATTTTTCTAAGAAATTTTAATGATTTTGTAGTTGAATCAAAAGTTATATATGGTCTTGAAAAGTATGTTAATTACTCTTATTTGAGTAAAGGAAATTATTGTTTTGCAACTATGCTTAATAAGGGAGTTGAACCCAAAACTTATCTAGAAGCATCTCAGCATAAGCATTGGGTTAATGCTATGAATGCTGAGATGGATGCCTTATATAGAAATAACACTTGGGATATTGTTGATCTTACTGTTAGGAGAAAAGCCATTGGTTCTAAATGGGTTTGGAAAATTAAGTACAAGTCTGATGGGGAGATAGAAAGATATAAGGCTAGATAAGTTGCCCAAGGTTTTAATCAAAGGGAAGGAGTAGATTTTGATGAAACATTCTCTCCTGTTGTTAAAATTGTTACTGTTAGGTGCTTGATTAATCTTGTTGTGCAAAGTGGTTGGTCCTTGTTTCAAATGGATATTAATAATGCTTTTTGTATGGTGACTTGGAAGAAACTGTTTATATGTCTTTACCTCCTGGCTATTTTCCTGCTAATGAGACTAAAGTTTGCAAGCTAAATAAATCTTTATATGGCTTGAAGCAAGCCTCTAGGCAATGAAATGCTAAACTTACTGCTGCTTTGCTTGAGAATAATTTTATGCAGAGCAAAAGTGATTATAGCTTATTCACAAAACCTGTTGATCATGTCTTTGTTGCTTTGTTGGTTTATGTTGATGATATTATCATAACTGGAAATAGTTTAGCTGAAATTGAAAAAGTTAAACAATTTCTTAAAACAAAGTTTATGATTAAAGATTTAGGAATATACTTTATTGGCATTGAAGTTTTAGATACTCCTAACAGTGTTTGGTTGAATCAAAGGAAGTATTGTCTTGAGCTTATTGATGAATTTGGTTTACTTGCTGGAAAACCATCTAATCTGCCTATGCAGCCAAATATATCTTTGTCTAGTAAACCAAGTGATATTGACCCCTTGCTTGAAAATATAACTGAGTATCAAAAGCTTATTGGGAAATTAATATACTTAACCACCACTAGGCCTGACATTGCATATATACAGTTTCTTGTCTTAGTCAGTTTATGCATAATCCTCTTAGAAGCCATATGAGAACTACTCTAAAGGTAATCAGATATCTGAAAGGTTCTCCAGGTAATGGTATAAATGTGATTAAAGGGTCTGCATCTGGTATTGATCTTAAAGCATACTCAGATGCAGATTGGGCAAGATGTACTGATATAAAAAGGTCTATAACTGGTTATTGTGTATTCATGTGTGAGTCTTTGGTTTCCTAGAAAAGCAAAACACAAAACACTATTTCTAAGTCCTCTACAGAAGCTGAGTATAGAGCTTTAGCTTCTGTAACTTCTGAGGTTATATGGATTCTTAAAATTTGAAAGATTTAAAATGTTCAAATCTTTTACCTGTAAAAGTGTTTTTGTAACCTAAACATCAACCAATTAAGATTGCTGCCAAGGCCCTGTTTTGAATTCCAAAAGAGAGACTAAACACATTATGAAATAAGAAATATACCAATAGTCCTTAGGCCCAGACAATGAATGATAGGTGTTGACGAGTGTTTTGTAACACTAACTCAACAATTAAGATTGCTGCCAATCCTGTTTTTCATAAGAGAACTAAACACTTGGAAATTGATTTACATTTTGTAAGGGAAAAAATTATTGTTGGGGTAATAGAAACTGCAAATCAAATTGTAGATATTATAACAAAGGGATTGGATACAAAACAACATAATTTTTTATGCTATGAAATGAGGCTTATTGATATGTTCCAGAATAAGATTAAGGGAGGGTGTTAAGAATAATCTTATTCTGATTATACTACAGGGACTAATTCTGTTAATTTCTATTTTGTAGATATATCTATTTTGAGTAGCTTTGGGCCCAAGTTGCAGGAAGCTAAAAGATGGAGGGCTAGAGCTGTCAAGATCTCAATTCCCCAGGTAAATGTTATAGGGACCAAAAGGAAAGTATATATTGATATAATCGTTCTATGAAAATAAAAAAGACAACTAATATGTAAGTTGAATAAGGAATCGTCAGATAATATCAAAAAGACTTTAGTATAAAAATTAAAAAGGTTATTGAAACCTTTTTATGTAAATAACATAATTGTAAAAGACGAGACCCTTCTAAAAGTGTGGCCTTGTGCCATTGTACATGTTGCACTCCCACATCCTCGACCTTGGATTGTAGTGTTGGATTAGCACCCAAGAGTTTCGTTAAAAGAGTTAGTGTGGATATAATTAGAGATTGAATCTTATTGATTCACTTGGTGTTTCGGGTTTTATACTATCGGATTGATAAACAAATTCTGTATATAACGTTTTCTCATCAAGAGATGAACATTTACGATAAGAAACACGTGATACAAAATCATCTTCATCATACTTAATCAATAGTGCGTACTGATGTTAATCATTGTTTATCTTCCTCAATTTATTCATAGTCGCCATCATCGAGTCACAACCTCATCAACATGTTTTGTGTTTTGTCCATTAATGTTCACACTTGGTGTTTCGGGTTTTATACTATCGGAACAAATTCTGTATATAACGTTTTCTCATCAAGAGGTGAACATTGTTTATCTTCCTCAGTTTTATTCATAGTCGCCATCATCGAGTCACAACCTCATCAACATGTTTTGTGTTTTGTCCATTAATGTTCACACTCACCAAATTGAATGTTCATCATCAAACTAAAAGTTCATACGCTAATGTTCATTTTCTTCTTAGACATTAATTGTTCACAGTTGTTATATCAAAGTTCATCTTTATCGGTTTGAAACTCTTAAAATGACACATGAAAACTATGATAAGTTTTGAGTAAATTGCATAAATTGTCCTTAAAGTTTGGCCAAATTGCATGTTTGGTCCCAAACGTTACGAAAGTATAAGGGACCAACTAGCATTTATCCTATACAACAAGGACTAATATAGTAAGAAAACTTAAACATCCAAACTTTATCTTCCTAAACAAAGGAGGGTTTAAGCTTTGGTTAAAACGCTTCCATGTCGTTCTCAACCACATTATCACCTTCATCTTTATACAAACTAAACCCTCTTTTATTTTCTTCTCATCGTCGTCACCGTAGTGTCGTTTTATCAAGATTCCATCTTCGTATAATGAAACCAAGATTTGTAACATCAGGTAAATAATTTTATTTTAATGCTAAAAAAGATGAAGACATTAATGCTGTTTGCGGGTTTCAGTTGTTGCATCGGATAATGGAGTGTTTACGTCTCCTGAGGTTGCAAAGTCTTTTGATTTTACAAATGAAGAGAAGATATATAACTGGTATTATTATTATCTTTCTATTTCAGTTTTACTCTTACTGTCATTTTTATTGTTTTATTTATTTATATGTTTTTAATAGAAATTTGTCCCAAAATAACTGTCCACTTTTGGAAATTAAAGTTACAAATTTTTTCTTGTTTTTCCGTTTCTAGATTCCTTGTTTACTCTAGACAAGAGTTGGGAATTTTGAAAACCCGTTTAGATGGACTTATGTTTTTCCTTTTTAAGATTACCTCGGATTGCAATGGTGGGAAGGTGGAGATGTTACCAATGGTGATTATGGTTAGAATGAGATACTTAAATGGTAGATTGGAAATCCCGTCTTCTTTTTGTTAGAGAGAAAAAAAGTGGACAAGGGTAGATTGGGGTTTTCAGTTTTCTAGTTAAAATTTGGAAAGTAAGAATTTCACTTTTTTTGAAAATTGTTGGAAAGTGTGACTAAAAACAGGTTTTGGTTTTTTCCATTTTCCTATGAAAAAATGGGATGTTCCACCAACAAAGCACAGCCTAAAGTTCCCACATTACCCATGATTTTTGTTATTATCCGCAAGGCGGAAAAAGAATGCATTAATTATTGGCCAAAGGGTAACAATGTCATTTTGTCGTATTGATTACAAACATATGAGGTTTTCCCCGTTTAGGTTGGGTGAGTTTTTGACTCATATGTACACGGCCTTACCGGGTTATCCACATGCCTGTTTTTGAACCATTTTACCAGCCACCCCCAAGATGTTTACCTAGTGAGGTTCAAACTTGAGACCTCTTGTGAGGACATCAGGATGCTGACCACTAGGCCAACTTGGTGGCGGTTTGCAGCCTTAATGATTACATTTTTACTAAACCGTGTGTTTTTGCCGGGTGGATGGTAGTTTTGGGACTTGAGGACTATATAATTTATTATGTTGGATTAGGCTATGTTATTTATTTGGTTATGGTGATTAATTCTAGGTGGGAGTCACAAGGGTGTTTCAAGCCGAGTTTTGACAAGGGAAATGAAACTTTTGTTGTTACAATGCCGCCTCCGAACGTGACTGGTTCGTTGCATATGGGGCATGCTATGTTTGTTACTCTTGAGGTTTGGTAAATTCTTACTACATTAAATAGATGCATTTTTGTTTCATTTTAGAAAAATTGCACTATTTGTTAGAATTTTAGTTGAGATTTTAATTTGATGTAATTGTCTTTCAGGATATTATGATCAGATACAATCGGATGAAGGGTAGGCCTACACTTTGGCTTCCTGGAACTGATCATGCTGGTATTGCGACTCAGGTTTGGTTTATGATGCTTTTTTGTTGCATTTGCAACCCATCTTTTAGCAACTTACAGTTAATGACATTTTACAACCACCTTGAAGTTTTTCCATGATTTGAATTGTTATAACATCTAGCTAAGCTAACAAGGTCTTTCTGAAATGATTATATGCCATGATGGATCATTTCTTTGACGTGTGTTCTGAGCAAGGCAAAGGGATCCATGTTATATAATAACAAATAACCCAGTATTTTAAAATCGCAATCATTAATTATATATTGCCGTATTGCACCATAAGATAAGAGTACGAATCATCGACTAGCTGGACTATGTGTGTATGTATGGAGATCTCGTAGGCAGATGTTATTAGTTCTATTTCTGCATGTTCTATTCTTAGTTTACTTATCGATTGCATCTTAATGAACATTACTTTCAGTTGGTCGTTGAAAGAATGTTGGCTTCTGAAGGAATTAAGAGGACTGAATTGGGTAGAGAGGAGTTCACAAAACGAGTTTGGGAGTGGAAGGAGAAGTATGTCTTTTAGCTTCATTTCACTGTGTTGTAACGTTATTAGAATCTAAAATAGGTCTCTTTTGCCCACTGTGGAATTCTAGGGTGCGTTTAGTTGGGGGGAAAACACCCTTGTTTTCACAAAATGTTTTGTGGAAAACAGAGATCACGTTCAAATCATTGTTTTCCAACAAAATTCTCTACAAAACACAAAACATGCATTTCCCAACTTAACAAGGGAAACTACAAAACACATTTTATTTGTTTTCCTTGTTTTCTTTGTAAACCCAATGTTTTCTTGAGAATGGAAAACAGTATCACATAAACGCGTTTTCTATGTTTTGTGGAAAATAAATCTCCTTTTTTTTACAAATCTGAAAACACAAAACTAGGAAATTTTTTCTCCAACTAAACGCAACCCTAGCTTCTAATGTTCCCACTGTTGTTTTAATTTGTACTATTTTCTTGTTGAATTTTGATAACTCATAACATGCCTGGTAGCCTCTCGCGGCAACTTATAGTTGATAACTATACCAGAAGGGAATATCTAAAACATAGAGGGTGCATTTAGTTGATATTGTTTTCTATTCTCAAGAAAACAAGGGGTTTACAAAGAAAACAAGGAAAACAAAAAAAAATTGTGTTTTGTAGTTTCCCTTTTTAAGTTGGGAAATGCATGTTTTGTGTTTTGTAGAGAATTTTGTTGAAAACCACTGATTTGAACGCGATCTTTGTTTTCCACAAAATATTTTATGAAAAACAAAGGTGTTTTCCCCTAACTAAATGCACCCAGAGCTTCTTGTTACTATTTTCCGTTCCAGAAAAATAGTTGTTACTATTTTTGATAATCTATGTTGGATTTATCTGAAGGTATGGGGGGACTATCACAAATCAAATAAGGCGACTTGGTGCTTCTTGTGATTGGACCAGAGAACATTTCACACTTGATGAGCAGCTAAGTCGTAAGACCGTTTTCTATCACATTGTCACCCCCATTTATTTGATATCTATGTTTACATAGTGAATGACATTGAATACGTGTTCCAATATTATCTTGTTTTTATAATTATCAGCAACAAAATCATAGTCATCTTAACAAATTTGGAGGTCATTTCTTAATTATTGCAGGAGCTGTTATTGAGGCCTTTATCAAGCTTCATGAGAAAGGGCTTATCTATCAAGGTATAACTTTCATGTTCTAAATTCTCATTTTGTATGTTTAACTTGTCTTCTGTATTGTAGCAAACAACATGATCGATAGTCAACTCTTTATTTGATTTCTTGTAGGCTCTTACATGGTCAACTGGTCCCCAAATTTACAGACTGCAGTTTCTGACTTGGTATATTGGATCACATATGATAAGTCTGCACATTTTTGCTGCTTTTAGGCTCCTGAATTAACATGATCATTCATGCGTCTTTAGGAAGTTGAATATTCTGAAGAACCTGGTGCTCTATATCATATCAAATATCGTGTTGCTGGAGGTTCAAAGTAAGTGGCCCATATTTTTATATCATGTTTCGACTTGTATTTGCTTGTTTGAAAAGGTATTAAATTTGTTTAATGAAACAATGTAGGAGTGATTTCCTAACTGTAGCCACCACACGGCCGGAAACTTTATTTGGTGATACAGCTGTGGCGGTGAATCCTGAGGTATAATTGCTTACATCATGAATGTTCATGTTTCGCATCCACTAATGATTGAATAATTACAACCCTTACAGGACGAAAGATATGCTAAATATATTGGAAAGTCTGCCATTGTTCCAATGACATTTGGTCGTCATGTCCCAATTATTGCCGACAAGGTACTCATGTTGCAAACTTTGTTACAGAAAAGAAAACGAAAAAGATGATATATTCACATGCGACCCTACCATATTTTTATGTGCAGTATGTAGATAAAGATTTTGGAACTGGAGTTTTGAAGATAAGCCCTGGGCATGATCACAATGATTACCTTCTTGCTAAAAAGCTTGGTCTTCCTATACTTACTGTCATGAACAAAGATGGGACACTGAACGAAGTTGCAGGATTGTATAAGTGGGTTACAAATTGTTAATTTTATTTATTTATTCATTTTTTATTTTTTTGGATAAATTATGAATTGACATGGATTTTGCATATGTTAAAAACAGCGGTCTTGATCGTTTTGAGGCACGAAAGAAATTGTGGGCAGAACTTGAAGAAACAGGCTTAGCTGTTAAGAAAGAAGCTCATACATCAAGAGTTCCTAGATCTCAACGTGGTGGAGAAGTGAGTTTTTAATTTATTTATTTTGGTCTTCTATAAATCTTTTTAATCTTGCTAACATGTGCTTAGCTGGTGTTTGGATAATAGTGTCCGGATATTCTTCTGCCTTTTGAGTGTTCGCGTTTATGAACAATAAGAAAACATCTACCAATAATAGTATAATACTTTTGGAAAAGTTAAAGACGGGTTGTGAAATAAAAATAAAAGCTGCTTATGCTAGGTTTCAAAAAGGGGTAAATAAATATTTATGAAATTGATTAATTTCCTTTTAAATAATCAGATAACAAGAAGCCAAATCTGTTTATTCGTAACCAGATGTTTAGTTCCAGATATGCTAATTTTTCCTGCAACCAGATCATAGAGCCGCTGGTGAGCAAACAATGGTTTGTGACCATGGAGCCTTTGGCTGAGAAGGCCCTTGAGGCAGTGAAAACAGGAGAATTAACCATTATGCCGGAAAGATTTGATAAGGTATTTACCATATCTTAGACATAGTTGTGGTTTCATATATAATTTAGAGCTCTGTAGTTTATATCTTATTTGATTTGTTTTGGTACTTTCAGATATATGATCAGTGGCTATCGAATATTAAGGATTGGTGTATAAGCAGACAACTTTGGTGGGGACACAGGATTCCTGTTTGGTATATTGTAGGTAAAGACCCTGAAGAAGACTATATAGTTGCCAGGAGTACAGATGAAGCACTTAAACAAGCTCAACAAAAGTATGGAAAGAATGTCGAGATATATCAAGATCCAGATGTTCTTGACACTTGGTTTTCAAGGTTTGTTTAGATGATAAACCTTAATGGAGATTTGAACTTACTGTTTTTATTATGTTCTTTGTACTACATTTGGATTTTATGTCAATACTTACTCTGAGCCATTCTGACATGCCTAACAGTATATCTTGTTGGCAATCTTTGTAGTTGTTTATGGCCCTTCAGTACTTTGGGATGGCCTGATGTGTCTGCAGATGATTTTAAACGGTTCTACCCAACATCAGTGCTTGAAACAGGGTATGTGTATCTGCTTCTTCCATTTCCTATATATTTTAGTATACGAAAAAAGCTTTTGGTTGCTTACAGTGATGACCTTTTTTGCGGATTTATCATTACAGTATATGTTTCTTTATGCGTGGTTTTTATGTTGTTGTTTGCTGTCTGTCGTACATTGGCTTGTAACAAACTATATATTTCTGAATTCTTTTTTATAGAATGTTATTTGACTAAGTGATAGGCTCTCACGGTTCAGATTCTTCTTATCATCCCAATGCTCTAAATTTCTCTTATTGAAAATGGAGTCACCACTAGCTTATTTTCCAACAGCGGGTGCAAAAACATTAATATTGTAGCTATGAAATAAAGTTATAATAATAAGAGCAATGCTACATCCACTCCCAATACACATAAAAACTTCCACATGCTGATGTGGCATGTAACTTGCACCAATCACATTCTATATAATTTTCTATTTCTTTTTTCAACTACCTATATGTGTTTGACACATATGGGTATGCTTTATGAATAAGAAGTGTCAACTAATAATAGAAAATGATGTATCTCGTATAAACATAGAGTTTAATAGGTTTAGGGGTTAATTTGTTATATTATAAAACTTGAAGGCGTATTAAAATATAAAATTTTAAGGGTTTATTGGCTATTTTGTATTATCAGTAAATTTGAAAGGGTATCTTTTAAATACTAAGGGCGTGTAAATAAAAGGACAACGAGCTATTTTATGTTGTGTAAGTTAACGGGTGTCTAAACATGAACAGTGTTAGTTTGCATGTTTTGAAAATTAAGGGAGTTTAACTCTTTATGCTGTATTAAAGTTAAGAGGAAGTTAAGAAAAAGAGGGGGGGTGATTTTCCATGGGAATGAGATCACCTAATGTTCAAGTCTCTCAAGTTCTCTCATGTTACTATGTTGTGAGCGGGAAGAAATGAATTGTTTTATATTTTAATTAAAAGTGTCTCCACTATTATGTTTATTTTCATCCTATTGGCTCAACATTACCAAAACATGAGAGACTAACATTAGAGGATTCTTATCCTTTTCCATGTTTGGGAAATTCACTGTAGATGAACAGTGTGAACATTTTGAAAATTGTTAATTATTGCAAGTAAAACTATCCTATGCATCAATAAGTACAAGTCATACCCTTACTACAAAATAAAAACATCAATCTGGTCAGTATCATTTCTTTTTTAACTTTTGTCTCGTCTCTTATGTAAATAAAAACATCAATCTGGTCAGTATCAATCTGGCAATTTATATTACAAAGGTATAAATTTAGTGTGTAAATCCAGTTATTGATTTTTTTGTCACCTGGAAGGGGGGGGAGGAAGAGCTGTTCACTGTGAACAAGATTTACTTCCGCTCCAAAGGTTGGTGACTAAAGAGATTAAAATATTCACTATTTGTGTACAAGGCATGATATGGTTATTTTTTTTGGGTAGCTCGTAAGTGGTGATTATGGGCATTGATTAACTGGACTGTCCATTTACATACATGTCTATCTGCATGGACTTTATTCGGATATCCTCAAGGTGAGTATCATCACAATACACTTAACCTATCGTTTATATAATTTATTTGTATGGAAACGTTCTAATTCTATATATATATATATATATATATATAATATATAAATATTATTATATATATATATATATAGAATCAAACTGTTACAAGGGAGACGAAAAAAGTCTAAAACTTTGGAAACGTCAGAGATCCCTTAGATACTACAGTATCCAAGAGTTTAGGCACTGATGCTCTGCGTTTAACACTTGCCTTTAGGAACTGTTGGCCAGGTCTTTTGATCAGTCCACATACAATTTTTTTTCTGATAAATTGTTTACTAGTGTACCATTCCTATATTCATTACTCAATAAACGTCAAATTACTATTCCTTAATTCCAGGATCTAAATTTATCAACTGAGAGGCTGACATCTAATAAAGCATTTACCAACAAATTATGGAACGCTGGCAAGTTTGTTCTGCAAAATCTACCTGATCGAAGTGATGCATCAGCTTGGGAAACTCTACTAGCCCATAAGGTTTGTTCATATCTCATGTCAATGTCACCACAATTAGTAAATAACTGTGAATTATATTTTGAAAGTGCATGTCATATTGCAGAGATATGAAAGAACTTGAACATAATCTGTATCAATCTAATGCTCTTTGACCATGTCCTTTTTGCATTATGCTTTTCTGTTTACTGATAAGGAAGAGCATCTGCTAGGGCTGCTGTTACCAGAATATTGGGTGGTAAGATAGATTCTATGATGAATTTACATGCAACATAAGCTTGTTATTTGGATGATTCTATGTTAGCGTATAATTGACTTCTCGTCCAATTAATATGATAATGCAGGTTTCAAAATTGCACTTACATTTGATGCAAAGTCACAACAAGATATAGACAAGTATCTATAATGATGCGCACGGAGAAATGTATGATTTTTCCTGGGGAGATTTCGCTCGCTGGTACGTTTTTATTTTTTAATAATTGGATTCAGGATCGTTCACATTTGTCACAGTCCATCTCATGGTCAGCTCTGATCCATTAGATAATGGAGTTCGATCATACAATATTGATTCAGTTCATACCAGACGCGTTGAATAGTTTACTTCGATGACCCATTTCCAAGACTCATCATTATAGTGGCTTAAAATTTTAAATCTTCCTTGTAGTATATTGAAGCAAGTAAAGCTCATCTTTACCAATCTGAAGATCGGCACTTGCTTCTACTCACAGGCAGTTCTTTTTATACGTTTATGAGAACATATTGAAGATGCCCCTCCAATTAAAGCCTTTTGTAACCGGAAGAATTATGCAGGCAAGTCGAGTATGCCATCTAATATCAAGTTGCATAAAGTGTGATTATATCATGTCTGTGAAATGTCGAATCTAATTTCTAAATCATTTATTATGTTAATACTTCTAGCAAAACATTCTTGATATTTTTATTTTACTGTCTGCAGGCACTGCCTAATAGAAAAGAAGCTCTAATAGTGTCTCCATGGCCACTTACTTCACTTCCAAGGAATCTCACTGCCATAAAAAGATTTGAAAACTTGCAAGCTTTGGTGAGCGTCATATGGTTTTTTACTTTGTCTCCGTTTTTATAGATTAGTTAGAATAATGAAACATTCTCTTTTGGTAATGAGTCAGACACGAGCAATAAGAAATGCAAGAGCAGAATATTCTGTCGAGCCTGCAAAGCGTATATCTGCATCTATAGTTGCTAATACCGAAGTCATCCGGTATATTTGTGTAAGTATCCATTCCGCATCTCAGTTTTTCTTATTTATGCAGATCGTAGATGAACAAATGTACCTTTTTTTCACTCATAATTTATCGCAGTCTGTATTAATTTGTAGCTTAGTTTTAAAACTAATCATGCACATCTGTTGCTTTTGATCGATCACAGAGAGAAAAGGATGTATTGGCTCTTCTGTCCAGACTTGATATGCAAAGCATCCATTTTACAGAATCTCCTCCAGGTAATAGATCCGTGTGCGTGTTTGTTCTAAAAGTACATTCTTTAGGTGCTTGTATGCATATCTGTAAATTGTCTTAGCTTTTAAGCATATCTGTAAATTCTTGGCATCTCTAAGCATAATCTACTTTAAATTCTACCTTTACAAATACACTTAAATGCAAAAACCTTTTCAAAAAGCTTTTATCAACTTACAATTTTTAAATATACTTTCCACTAACCTTTACTTCAAATTTTTAACCAGTTGGTATTTTTCAACCTTTTGCCGCAAAAGCTTACTCTAAATGCAAAAAAGCTTTTGTGATACTGAAAAGCTATTGTTCAACTTTGCACTGGAGATGCTAGTGGTTTGATAACTGCTTTAGTTATAGAAACTAGTTCATTGTTATGTATTTTGTTCAATAATGATTCAGGGGATGCAAAGCAATTTGTTCATCTTGTGGCTGGGGAAGGTCTAGAGGCATATCTTCCTCTTGCAGATCTGGTAGATATATCTGCAGAAGTTCAACGGCTGTCCAAACGCCTCTCAAAGATGCAAACTGAATATGATGGACTTCTGGCTCGCTTGAGTTCCCGCAATGTATGTATTTTATTTTTAGTTGCTCAAATAGGATGTCATATTTTTAAAAGAATTCCAAGCCTTTAGATATATTTACTAAGAGCATATTAGCATCTTCTATTAGTATCTCAAAAGGAATTCTACATGCGGGTTTAAAGTGGAGGTGGCAAGATGGACGGGTTGGGTAACAGGTTTCGGTTGAAATGAATCATCATTTTTTTTGCACAATGCTTATTTGTCCATCTTTTTTTCATTCGATAATGAATTTGTTAATCATGATACTATAACAATCTTCAAAAATAATGTAAATCTTTGAATGCACGGATCTAGTAGGTTTATTAAAATTAGGCTTAGATGACTGTCAATCTGCTCAACACGTATAATAACCCTTTCCTGTATTAGCTATTTTTATAGTATTATTTTACTAGTTTGAAATAAAACACAACCCAGATCACCCATTTTTAGGTTGAAGTTGTGCGCGGACAAAAAACTTGAACTTGTTTTTTGTGTCTCAGCATTCCTTGTTAATAACAGTGGGTATAACTTTTCAGTTATTTTAAAAGATCTGAAGTGAAAAATATGGTGGTACATAAGTTATGGGACAGTTACATGCCATAATAACAATATTAGACTTATTAATCCATATACCAACACCATTTGTTTTATTCTCGTGGGCTCATATTTTCCATCTACAGTTTGTTGAGAAAGCTCCAGAGGACGTTGTTCGTGGGGTCCGTGAAAAGGCAGCGGAGGCTGAAGAAAAGTTGAATCTTACGAAAACCCGTTTGTCTTTCCTCCAATCAACAATCACAGTCCCAGAGTAGTCTTAACTTCTTTTTGTTAGTTTGTTTATGCTATATATTATGTATATCAAGCCTGGTTTCATACGATTAGCAGGGGTCGATTGCCCTATATCTTGGTGATCTAATACTATTAACGCCATGAGTCAAATCATGCGTTAACCAGTTTTGAGTGAAGTGTAAGTCTAACGAATCTTGTCATTAAAAGGCCAGAAATTGGCATATAAACATACTCTAGTACCATCTATTAACTTTTTAGATAATGGTAGGACATATAGAAGAATCTACTTGAGAACAAGATATAAAAATTACTTATTTATATATATATATATATATATATTTTTAACATTGTTGTTTACGTTCAATGGAACATAGGGTGTAGCCAAATGCTATAATATTCGATATTTGATTGTTTATGTCTAAAGGATATGGACAAAATTCACTATTAGCCAAATACTGTTGCATTAAAATTTTGTAGTGGGCATCAGACTTTTTTTAGCGAGGATATGGAAAATCTACTGTTGCGAGGTTTTAGTAATCTCGAATTCTTTTTTATTAAAGTTTGTATACTACACGCGGCGTACACGGATGAAGAATGATCAAAAAAGAAAAAGAAAGAATATGTTTAGTCTAAATCAACTACCATTTTAAATAACTAGGTAAATTGTTGACTGTTCGAAAATTAAATAAAACATCCATTGCTTTGCGTGTTAGTTTAAACCATGGTTCTAAAAGGCTTCGCAAAGGCGCGAGGCGTGACCTTCACGCCACACAATAGACCAAGGCTTGGGCTTAAGGTTTGACGTGAGATGGGGAGTGAAAAAACGTGATAAGACGCGATAAAACGTGATGCGTAGGAAGGCTTTTTTAGAATTCAATTTCGTGATAAAAATAGTATTTTTAAATAAGAAATGAAAAAGATGACATGCAAAGATAGTTTATTGACTTTAGTCCTTATTATGACACTTTTTTGTAAACTCAATAAATTTTGTAATGAGGATCAAAATATATAAAATTTATAAATATTTTCATATTTTTTAGCGCGCCTAACAAAACGTCATGACTCGCCATGCTCGCAAGGCGTGAGTGGTTTGACCCCTGCGCCAGCCAACGCCTCACCTATTTATAACACTGGTCTAAAACAACACCAATTTTAAAAAAGAAAGTAAACTTACCATAGAATACGTTAATTTTTGAGAGCGTTCAAAGACAGAATTTTGCTAATGGAATATAATGCTGTAAATTAAAACAAGAAATAAAAGGTTAACATTTAGTTGTGTTGTAGAAAAAATAACGGAAATAATCGGTCTTCCACGGTAAATAGACGAGTTGACTATAGACAACTCCTATCTTTACTAGAGGCTAGTTTTCCGATTCCATCCCAAAAGGTTGTAAAAGGAGACTTTCCGCCCTTAAGCTAGAGGTAAAAATCGAATCTTTTACCTCTATCTCCAGGAAAAAAAGCGTAGGTGGCGTTTGGTTCGCTATTCGGTAATCAAAAGGGTATGAGTTATTTGGAATAAATATGAGTAATTTCAATGAGAATGAGATTAGAAAGGAGGCACACTAGCCTCTTATGAGAAAGCCACACAAATTAAATATGATGCAGTTCCAAGTTTGAATAACACAATTAAAAAAACCAAACATGTAAATATAAGGGTGCGTTTGGTTTATAAGTGGTTTATAGAATTGAATTTGAAATTGGATTCGGTATTGGATTTGGATTGTGTGTAGGTTTTGAAAAGAGAAATTGGTATTTGTTTTATAAATTTAGATAATAAAATTTGATATTACAAATATTATTTAAAAATATAAAAAAATACATTGTGTGAGAGAGAAAGAGTGGTGTATGGTGTGTAAGATGAGTTTTTATCAAACCCTTCATCCCACTCTACTTTTTACTTTTTGTGGACCACTTTTATTACTATTGCTCTAATCTCATTCACATTGCATTTGGTAACCTATAATTCTCTCTGCCAAGCTCAACAAATCAAACTACCATAAAGAATATCTTTTTCACTTAAAAACCCATAACCAAAGTAGGTTATCCAAACGAGCCCTAACTATCATTTTCCATCTATCATTCTCCATTCCCGTAGCCTATACCAAACACACCCTAATTAATAAGTTAAACCAAGTCCTTGCTACTATTATAGTCAGTTGAGTTTGTGATAAATTAAATTCAAAGGAAAGACCATTCTAGTTTGAAAGTACAAGTAAATTCATCATGCATGTAGTCTTGAGAATAGGTTAAGCATTTACGTTTTAAAAAACATGTTTTTATCTTTTGAAAATAGTAAGAAAAAAACTTCAAGCATTTAGCTGTCTTTACAATTTGAAACTGTAAATCTTAAAAATTGAACTCATTAAAGAACATGCTCGTTGCAACTAACTAGCGGCTTATGACTACCCCCGCTCTTATCTATTGCTTGCGAGCTTATAAAACAACATTATTTTTTCTTACAGATTAAGAAAAAAACGATTTATAAAAATTGATTTTTTAAATTTAATAATAAAAAATGACATGAGAAAGACCCGTATATCAAAATTTTAATAAAATCACCTGTACGATAAAATAGATTGCAGGGGCTGAGCCAGAATAATTTTTTGAGAGGGGGCAAAAAAAAAAATTTACGACGCCTAAAAAAGAGAAGAAAAAACCTGCACCAGCGTGCCGCTAAGGAAAAGATTTGACAACCCGATAACAGCTAAATACGTCAAATAAAAAACCAAGAATACATTTGCAAACCTGGTCGATAACACTAAGATGGTTTCACTAAGTTTGACAGATCATGCGAATAATATCGAGCCGCGCATATAATATAAAGCGACTAAAACATTTAGACAATATATAGAAACTCCGAAACCATTTAAAAATCACTAAATTTATAAATATCATTATCTTATAATAGTTGATAATGGGCTTTATTTTTATAAGGTAAAAGTTATAAACTGTTTGGGCACGTGAATGTTTATATTGTTGGTATTGGACGTGATTTTATTTGGTTCGTGGACATAATATAAAGCAGTAGTAGTTTGGTTCGTTAATACTGCTCTATATTGTATTAGTACCGCTACGTTTATTCTTTATTCTTTGTACTGCCAAGCTTAGCAATAGCTTAGTAACAAACTGGTGACAGAAAAAGCGTTGCAAAAGGTCATGGGAGAAAGGAGACCATAAATAGTGACACAATAGCAACATTTTAGTGACAGAAAAATATGTCACTAAATGAATGGGAGGAAGGAGAACCAGTTTAGTGACAGATTGGCGACTGATTTGTAACATAATAAAGTGTCGCTAAATGGAGTAAGTTAGGTGTTGTTTATTTATTACGAGGCTCTGAATCTGAATCTGAACCGCACATCTGAATCTGAATCTGATGCGTAAATGTCTGAATGTGAATTCAATAAGATTGTTTGTTTTTCTAATAAAGTACGTCTGAATGTTGTAAATGTAAAGCAGTTTCAGTTTTACAAAACATAAACACATCCGAACATTAAAGAAAAATTTGAGTCATAAACTTAACATAATCTAGCAACGTGAAATAAAATGTCATAATCTAATTGGATCTCGTAAACTAGTCATATGTTCCGTAAGTGTCCTCAAGAGCTTGAGCAACTTTTTTCAAGAGTCCACAAATAAACTACCACCATTGGGATATAACCTATTGACCTCATCGATACATGTCTTTAAGAAAAACTTTAATTATTCCGCGGTATAATTTAGTTTTTCACTTGAGTCACCGATTCTTATAATCAAATAAAACACCTTATAATCAAAAGTGATCTAAATAATATCATAATAAATAAAACCTAAAAAGTCACATATAAATTTTTAACTAAGAACAATGGGTTCAATGTGAATGATTAAATTGTTTGATGTATTATGTTAATTAAATACATATAATGCAAATGGAGTCCTTTATTCTATATGGGTTATTAGATTAAAGGTGTCATTGTATTCGAATATACGCATTACATGGATAAGACGTTTAGCAATATACAATGTGTTTTAATGTTGTAGACATTTAGCATACAACCCAAAATAACATGGATTACAGTAACGTTTTTTGTGTATTAAATGTCAACAAGAGGCATTAAGATACCCCTCTCAAGTCTAGATCATTAAGATATTTTTACATCTGACCGCATCTGAACGAGAAAAAGAAATCAAACGGTCTGAATGTCCAAAACGTCTGACCGATTAAGAGGTTTGGCTCATTAAGAGCCTGTTAAGACATTTTAAAGAAAAACCAACACCACATTAGTCTTGCTACATCAAGAAGAGAGAGAAATAGTTTTTATTATATTGTGAGTAGGTATTTATAAATCATAAAAAGTTTTAAAAAAATTAATGAAAGAAAGAAAGTATGTGTAATGGTTGAGAGAAAGTTAAGAAAAAAACAACGAGAATGTTTTTTAATGATGTGAAGTTGATGTAGCGAAGAAAAACTTTCGACCACATCCTCTCACTAAACACTCTCCGCACTAAAATTAATGTAAATGTAGCATTTATCATTGTCCCTTTAGAAAGGGATACGATATAAAGAACTCCTTAAAATAATTATTGTACTCCTTCATGTTTTTTTGGTTTTTTTATTATTTTATTAGTTTTCATAAAAAAAAATTAGTATAAAATTGTGAAACAAAAAATACAAAACAAAAAATATAAAATTTGATAAGTCAAAAGTATTACGTAGTGTTT
This sequence comes from Tanacetum coccineum, assembly GCA_026074375.1. NCBI lineage: Eukaryota > Viridiplantae > Streptophyta > Magnoliopsida > Asterales > Asteraceae > Tanacetum > Tanacetum coccineum. The sequence goes on along the minus strand of BQNB010020451.1, from coordinate 32,801 downwards.
GGTACGTCGCAATGAGAGTTGGAATGGAAAACACCATTACGGCAGAATGAAAAAATCATGTTTGTTTACAATAATGGAATGTAATGACTTATTGCATGCGACTCATTACATAAAAAACATCATTTTCATTCATTAGGTACCCCTTGTTTTTTTTCCATTACGTCTTGGAATGGAATGATAATTACATAAAAACCTTTTATTAATTACTCATCAAACAAAAAAAACATATTTAACAAAGTCTATTTTAGTCTTTTTATTATCGATTACATTTCATTTTATTTTTGCAACCAAACATAATTACAATCGTAATACGTCATTCCATTACTTTATTTATTCTATTACGATGTTCATTTCATTCCGTCGTCACTTCATTTCGTCATACCAAACAGACTCTTAAAGTGAAAAAAAATACAAAATAAAAATTGTTTTATAAGTAAAAAAGGTATAATAATGACGAGAAAGATAATGCAGAATTAACCGTATCTTTCTAAAGTAAAGAGTAGAGCCAAAAACAATGATTAGTTAGTCTTAACCCAATAACCCAACATCAAAAGCAATGAAGAACAATTTAATTAATGAAAAAAAAAAGTTAGATTTAAAAAAGGGGAAAAATACAACTCAGCCACATAAGCACATGACAAGAGATCTACATATCCACAGCACGCATTCCCTGTCATAATAATCTATCCCTTCCTTCCTCGCCTCACCAACCTCAAAACCCAACAACACCACAATCTTCCATTCCTTAACTTGTTTCGGTTTTGTTAAAGTGACATGTCTGTCTGTTGCGGAGCTGAATGCTTCGTAGCAATAGGCTGTCTACGTTGGTTATACAAAAGATGCACTTATGTTGGCAGTGACGACAGTGCCACGTGGCCTCCCGCTACTTCTCACGAAGTCGAACCCATCCCTCATCTTTGTCGTATCATCCTCGCTGTCTACGAAACAGACTTAAAAAACCCCAAAAACCCACCCTTAGGCGGCTACAGGCTAAACCCTGATTACGTCATCAAGCGCGTCACTTACCAACAGACGCAAGGCCACGCGCCTCCTTACTTGATTTACCTAGACCACTCGCGACAGGAGATTGTACTTGCTGTACGAGGTTTGAATTTAAGGAAAGAGAGTGATTATAAATTATTGTTAAATAATAGGTTAGGTATGCAAATGTTTGATGGTGGATATGTGCATCATGGCTTGTTGAAAAGTGCTGTTTGGTTGTTGGAGCAAGAGAGTGAGGAGCTCAAAAGGCTTTGGCTGAATAATGGTAGCTGTTATAAGATTGTGTTTGTGGGACACTCTCTCGGGTCGGGTGTGGCCGCGTTGATGACGGTTATTGTTGTCAATCATAGAGATATGATTGGTGGGATTAGTAGGGACTTGGTTAGGTGTTACGCTCTTGCACCTGCGAGATGTATGTCCTTGAATTTGGCTGTTAAGTATGCTGATGTTATACATTCCGTCGTTTTGCAGGTAAATTTTCATCAAAGTGTACTAGATTTGATTGTGTTGTGTGAGTTTAATCGAGTGTTTTAGGGGTTATGAATGGTTAAATGTTTTATTGAGTTTTTACAGAGGGTGAGTTTGGATACCATTATAGTGCTTGTTTGAGGGTGAAATAAACAGTTTGAAAGTTGCTAATTCAAAATACTTGTTTGAATCTTATTAGCTACTACCTTCTGATTAAGCATAATTACGAAAACTTAGGGCATCCACTATGATCAGTTTATCAAAATGTTTATAACAGATGAAATATCAATCGATTGAGGTTTATATGATAACACGGCATTCATTCTTATGAACCTTATCATTGCAAGTAGACAACTCATTACGTGATTATTGTGTTTTGTTACAGATTTTATGTGCCTTTTTTTATAAAGCATTAGTAGTTTTAATAACCAATCCTGAACACCCTTTTAGAGTGATTGTTGATATCTAGTTATTGTGTTTGTTTTCCATTCAAACGTGATTATTATTTTTTTTTTTGGGTAACAATGTTTTCTGATCTTTTGGCCGAATAATCAACGGATTTTGAACCCGATCGCTACACAGACTGATAAAAGGGTAAAGTCCTCTTTTTTCTGAGGTTGGTGTAGCCACTTTTAGGGTTAGGAATTGAACTTGAGACCTCTTCACATTTTATGATGATAGTCACAAGCCTTTTGCCACTAGACCACCCTTTCGTTATTATGAAACTGATTGTTTTACATCAGTATTAATTCATGATTGTTTAAATGGGGAATAATCCATGAGGATCATTTTAAACGTAGTTATGATTGCTTTTGTTCCTAGGCCGCATATGACCATTTTGTTAGTATTTTGACTCTTGTCAAATTGGTTCGAGTGTTAGATAATTTAGGAATCAAATTTTGGGTAACTTTAGGAGTCGTTGGCTACGAAACTTTCCCATATCATTCGCCAATTAGTCCGGGGTCATATTACCCCTAGATTTTTAAATAATCAGAAAGGTCTAAATACTCGGTCTCAAACAGTTGATTAATTGAAAGGGAAATAATCCATCTCATGGGTTGTTGAAAAGTGTTGTTTGGTTGCTGGAGCAAGGGAGTGATGGGTTGAAAAAGCTCTGGGTGGATAATGGGAGGTGTTTTAAGGTTGTGTTTGTTGGACATTTGCTTGGGTTGGGTGTTGCGGCTTTAGTGACGGTTATTGTTGTTATTCATAGAGATATGATTGGATTGGCACAATTTGCCAAAACACTAGGAGATCATTTAGGTATCAGATGATTAGTTTTGGTAGTTTTAGGAGTATTGTGCATAATCGTCCATTGTCTACATATATAAAGGGTCATGTTACATGTAAATCCTTGAAACTTATTATTATCTTTATTAAAGGGTCATTTTACATTTGATGGGTCATTTTATTAAGGAAACCTCGAACACGCCCTGCTAGTGATTATTGATATTTACATATCTAGTTTTATTTAAGGAAACTGTGGCTATTGTGAAAATGTTTTCTATCATTATATGATTGGTTTAAGTGCAAAATAGTCAGTTTTGGATCATTTACATGTAGGTATTATTGCTTCTATTTCCAAGCCATGTATAGTCAAATAATCAATGGTTTGACTGTTTAGAGTATTGGTCAAACGGATTTTGAGTATCAGGTGATATAAGTGTCAAATAATCATATCTGCATAGTCTCAGGAGTAGTAGTAGCTACAAAACTTTTTCATCACTATTCAATCAATCTTTAGATAATCAGTGCAGCCCATTTAGTTATGGTGGAGTTGATTATCTGATTCTGATTATTACATTTCACATAATAACTTTCAAAATGGGATCTCAAACACCCCCTAAGTATGTGTTATTGAATTGATTGCAGGATGATTTCTTGCCAAGAACAGCCACCCCATTGGAAGACATATTCAAATCAATTTTCTGCTTGCCTTGTTTAATATTTTTGGTTTGCTTGAGGGATACTTTCGTTCCAGAAGGTAGGAAGCTAAGAGATCCAAGAAGATTATATGCACCTGGCCGAATTTACCATATAGTCGAGAGAAAGTTTTGCAGGTGAACTTTTACTCGCCTAACACTTGGAATTTCTTGGAGATGTTTACATCTATTTTCTTTGGTTGTTACAATTTTTGTTGTGTAAACAGATGCGGAAGATATCCTCCGGAAGTAAGAACTGCAATTCCGGTCGATGGTAGATTTGAACATATTGTTTTATCATCACACGCTACAGCTGATCATGCAATTATGTGGATCCACGCAGAAGCAGAGAAGGCTTTAAACGTGAGTGATATTGCTACATATTTATTCTGGTTTGTAAAAGTGACAAAATTTGGAAAATCTGTTGATAGTAGGGCTGAGCATATGGACCGGTCGACTGAACGTATTTCGGTCCGGTCCTCGGTCCGGTGTTTTGGACCAATTCGGTCTTCGATCCGGTCGGTCCGGTCCGGTCCAGTCCGGTCTTACCAAAAACCCGATGATTATGCCTTATAGGACCGGACCGGACCGACCCGGACCGGACCGTACCATTTCGGTCCGGTCCTCGGTCCGGCGTTTTGAACCATTTCGGTCTCGGTCCGGTCTTGGCCGGTCCGGTCCGGTTTTAGACCGATGCTCACCCCTAGTTGATAGTACTCACCTCAGTTACAAATTTATCATAATAGTACATACCCTGGTTATATAAACTTTTTATCCTTAAATGTTAAACATCACATTAAAAATTGCAGTTATTGAAAGAAAAAGAATCGGAAACTGTTACTACAGCACCAAAGGTACAAAAATTTAGTAGACTAAAGTCAATTGAAGATGAACACAAGGATGCTTTAGAAAGAGCCGTGAGTCTCAACATACCACACGCTGTCAGCACCACTGAAGATGATGACTATGAACCTCAAGAATCCACATCAGACAATGAAGACGAAACATTTGCTCACAAGTTGGCATTGGAGCATAAAAATACAGGATTAAAACCAGGGCGAACTAAATGGAATGATTTGGTTGAGAAATTATATGAAAGGACTGAATCGGGTAAACTAAAAACAAGAAAAGATGCAACCATGGCGGAGTCACATGATAAAGATGTTTCCGCTAGCTAATTCGAGTTTTGGAAAATGTTCTTGTAGAGTGTGTGCGCACGCAAATTGGTTGTTAATACTTTTTTTTTTGTCCACTTTACAAACCGTACACATTAAAAAATACTTGGACAAGCGATGAGTACATATAAAAAAGCCCCTAAATGATATGTTAATTTCTGGCCAACAGAAAATCAATACAAGCAAAACTTGTATCTTGAACTAGAAACTAATGCTAAGCGAACCAAAATGCAGTTTGGGTAGGTTAACTGTCAACACTAGTAGCCTTATCAGTTTGATTTCCAGTTATGTTCCAATATCACTTGAACACATGTTTTTCCAGCCTGTTTAAACAACCCGTCTCAAAATTACAGCACCCCTGTTTCACCCAAGGAGCCAAGAACCAAAACGATACAATTTTTTGAAGATCACATTGCCAATTTGCTAAAAGGCCAAAAATGTTAAACATACACCCCGTGTAACAGTAAATAGTGGCAACCTTAGTTCAGTCAGAAATATATAAAACATGAATAAAAAATACCAAAACAGTTTGCAAGCATAATAAACAAATACCGTTACAAGTTAGAGCTCCACTCTTTCAGAATGTTTTTAAAAAAAGAACAGAAACCAAATTAAAAACGAACAAGACAAAATACTAAAGAAGCTTTTTGTACAACTGATAAAAACCATTCCCTTCGATCTGAGTTTCTTCAGAAGCTTGATGAAGGATTTATGTCTGCATGGCATGATAATTCTCCAGTTCCTTGTCAAGTTCATCAGCAGATTTGTTAACTGCCGGCTTCTTCCCTCGTCCGCGCCCACGACCACCACCTTGTCCTCGCCCACCACCACGGCTCTGCCGCGCACCACCACCCTGCCGAGCACCACTGCTCTGACGGGCAGCACCGCCTCGTCCATTCATTGTGCCACCACGACCATTCTTTATAGCACCACGGGTTTTCTGACTAGAAACACATAAAACAGAAAAATTAAATTGCAGATGAAATTTTATAGGATAAATGAAACTGGGAACACTCAAACAGTAGAATCAGTAATAAAAAAAACAAACGTTTTCTACTAAACTTTTCATATCCGGTAAACACGTGGAGTACTTCTTTTAAAATAAAATAATATAATATTCACACATAAATACAGAAATCAGTTCCAGAATGCACAGAGAGAAAACTAGATAAATAAAGGAAGCAATAATTATGTTTTTCGATCCAACACTGCGAAATTATAATGAATTGAGGTATTTCGTAACTGTGATGAGCAAAGTAGTTTGCAGAAAAAAATGAGGGTCAATAGATTCCTGAAGATGTGTAAAACAGTTCTCAAAAAGTAACACAGTAAGCTTCCACATATAAGTAAGCACCTACCCAGATATACGATTAAATGCAGCACCTCCTCTTCCACGGCCTACTCCAGGCCTGCAAAAATTATATAAAGCATTTAAAAAATAAGTGACTGGTTGTAAAACAGACTTTTGATAACCAAACAGCGTTACCTTGTGGCATAATTCAACTTGGGTGTATTTGTTTAATCAATGGTGGTTATGGGTATAGGGCAATGGGAATTCCAGCGATTGAAAGTGTTCAATTAATAGGTCTTGTATTCAGTAATTATACCCTGAATTATAATTGTAGGTTAACTAACACATAAAAGTTTTATCTCTCCCATACTTTACTCTCTGCACCTTTCTTTCAAAAGCATACACATCCACAATCCCATATCTATACCAAAATCCATAATGGTTGAAGGCCATTTCGTGCATGCCATTGTATCACCGCTTAGGGAAACACCAAAGGGTTTCCCATCATTGAAGCGGTAATAACTGAATCTACAGAAGGCAAACAGGAAAGCAACACAAACAAAAAGTAAACAAGTATAAGAAGGAAGCATACATCATCACAACTGTCCTCTGCCCATTAACTCCTCCAACAACATTCACACGAGGTGCAAGAGGAACATCTGACTTGGAGCCAACGATTTCGATCTTCATAGGCTTCCCATCCAACTGTACATTATTATAACGTTTACGTGCTTGGAATGCATCGCTTCTTCGTGTAAACATTACTTCAGCTGTCCCCTGCAAAAAAATAAGAAAATTACATAACCACTACACAATTTCTAAAATACACACTTCTTACAATTCATAATGATATATTGATATGACTATAAAAAGAGCAAGAGTTAAGATGAATATGTAATCTAGTAACAACCTAAACTTCGCTTGAATACTTAAAAGATCATTTTACATGTTTTCTACTCTTTTACTTTACAAGACATTATTTGATGTGTGTTCAACTTTTTGGGACTTTCCATTATGTCTCGTGGCATGTATGTCAGAAAAAGAATACCATCATTAAATGGCTAACCTATACAAAGAATAGGAGACTATTAAACTTACATTTGGGCGGCCACTTTTGTCATAATGAATTGCGTATCTTTTCAGCTCCCCAATCTCAGAAAACAGCTCCTAAATTCCACATCAAATGCAAAATAACGTCATGAGAGTCTGACTAGAATGAAGCACAAGAAATCCATTTAAAACCACAATGCTGAAGTCATACCCTTATATCTTCATTTGTAACTCCAATGTCCAAATTAGACACATATAATTTCGCACCATCATCCAACCCTGGTAGTCCTGTTGCTTTTAGGCTCTCTTCTAACAAGTCACGTTTCCAAGGCATACTCTTGGGTCTGCGAAAAGTCTGGTGCCAACATACCAAAAAGATCCATGTTGGGACAAATACATGTCAGCAAAATACCATATAATAAAACAAAGTCACCATTCTTCATGAGCTAATCAGTTATCACGGAGTCAATCCAAAGCATTTTCAAAAAAAGATATGAAGTTCCGAATCAAATACTGAAACGATTACGTATCTTAACAGTGACAAAAGTCAGGCTACGAAAATATATGGAAGAGCATTGAAGACTAAGTCCACTGCATAAAAAACAAGTGCAAAATGTACAGGAGAGAGCTCCAGTTCTGAAGTTCAGTGAAGGAATCGTCTTTTCAAAAGCACCATGAACCAGTAACTGAAGATCTCACACATGAGCGATCCCAATATATAGCAATAAGATGCATCATGAACCCCGTTCCAAACCAGTAATCGCAAAAGCAAAGCGACCACAACTAAATATGACTGATCACATATGATTATGGTATAGCCCCCAAATGTTTTAGTAAATTATAGCTAGTATCCGTTAAATAATATGCTACGCTAAGCACTATAATTTAATGAAGCCACCAACAAGTTCTGATTTCATCACGTAATTTGTTGTAAGATCCAGATAACAACTCAGCAGCGTTGGCACCAAATTGAACATCTCAAAAAGATTAAATACCCCTCATGTTTGATTTTGAAAAAGAGACGTTACGATGTCCTGACTCCTGACGTTTGTATTTCAAATCAGATTCTCAATCAAATGCATTAGATATCCATAATAGTGGGCTTGCCTTGGCAATAGTCTGGGCTGATGGCCGAGCATTCACCCTGAGGGGACCTTTGCGAGGTTTCCCTGTTGGTCTTCCATTACCAGACGAACCTCCTTGTCCTCGCCCACGGCGGGCCTTGCCTCGCCCTCCACCTTTCTCAGCTCTCTCAGTAGCGCGTCTGCTTTTTATAATATCTTCAAGTGACATATCCATAGATGCCATAGTATACAAGATTCTGCAACCCGAACTTTCAGATATATATATCCTGTGGACAAGAGGAAAGACTGTCAACAACTAAAAATCAATTTTCAATAAAGTAAAGCAAGTAATTCCAAATCATGAAAACAATTTTAATCCTAATACTACTCGGGTCTGTTCAAAGTGTTTAGCAATAATAAGTCAACAGAGGTGTGTACATGTGCTTAATTAAACAGCTTCTGCATATGCTTATAAACAAAAGTAGATAACACATCCTAAACAAGTTGTTTCACCTTATGGCTAAAGCTGGGACATTAAACCACTAAGCAGAATCACTTTCAAATAACTAGATAAGTGTGCATTTAATTGTCTCACTCAAATGCCCAACGCTATCTGCCTTTAGAAGCTGCTTTAAACAGATAAACTTCTACTACATCTTTATATGATGCAAACTTTTACCAAAAACTATCTCCAACATTAGGCTTCTTTAATGCATAAGCTATTTTGTATTAAAAACATATACTTTGTGGGGATATTTGAATTAGCATATTTTGCTGGCTTCTTCGAATATGAAAAATCTTAAAACTCACATTTATTGGCTTATCCAAACCTAAACTTATACACGCCATAACCTCAACCCTCAAGGAAAAAATCCGTTTGCAGAATCAATTAAGCCGCAAAACTAAACTGATACAAACACCCCTGACTAAGCAATACGAAACACTCTCAGTAAGCTAAAATCAATTTAGGCTAATTAGTCATGTATTCATTCATATGTTACTCAATTAAACAACAATTGCGTCTATTAATTAAAAGCAAATCAAAAACTTAGAAAACAGATCGTAAACAAAACCATCGAATAGAATGAATAATATATTTAAATTAAAATTAGACCTGAACTACGATAATTAATTACGAAAAATAATTGATGATGGCGAGACAAGTTAGAGAAAAGTGGAATAGATCTCAAGATATAGAGATATTTTGGGGGATAAAATTAGGGTTTGATTGGATGAATGGATGGATGAGATTTCAAATTTGGGCCTAAAATATTATATTTGTATTGTAAATCGTATACATAAATAATAGTTAACTACATTTTTGTTCGTTTAACGGATTTAACGGTTTTGGTCTAATAGTTTAAAATGTAACAGATTCAGTCCGTTTTTGGTCAACCCGTAACACCTTTGGTCCATTTTTCATTGACCCGTTAGTTTGACTAGTTAAAAACCATGAAATGACCAAAATACTACTCAATTCGTCACACATTAAGTGTCCACTTGACTTTTTCAAAGTCTTTTTTCTTCAACTTTGACCTTAATGATTTCTTCTTATATTATATGATACTTGATGCAAGATATATGAATGGATAGAGTTTTGAATATATTTTTCGTTGGTATAATTTTCGTTCAATATTATATAACACAAACAAAAATATTTATGGTCAAAGTTGATGAAAAAAGACTTAAAAGATTCCATTGTGGACACTTAATATGGGACGGAGGGAGTATAGAATAATGATGTGCGGTGACTAAAATGCCCCCTCTTTCAATATAATAATTATTATTATTATTTTATTTCTTTATTTTCATTTTTTTTACTATAGATGTAAACATATTTTTGTATCACAACTCCCAAATCTAACTTTTTTCACATCCACAAGAACATCAAACATAAATCTCTACTACTTTATAAAGCATTTAGTTAATTTCTAAAATTAAAAGTACTTAAAATTTTAAGTAAAAAAAATTACTATAAAAATAAGTGTTAAGTAGTGCAAATCCTTATGCACGTTGTACAATCTTTTTATGCAACCAATAAAATTTTGCCAAATAATTTAACACCCTCTTTAAAAGCATTAAAAAAGTTGTTACATTCCAAGTTACAAAACATAATGTATAATCTTTTTATACAAGCAATAAAATTCTGCTAAACAATATAACACCCTCTTTAAAAACCATTAAAAAGACTGTTACATTTTATCACTATAAATGTATCTACAATCCATTTTACACACCACACAAACACAGACATAACAAAAAAAATACCCAATATTCTCTCATCTCATAAAAACTATCATCCACCACCCCCACCTCATCACGCCGACCCTACCACTGGACGTCACTACCACGTCGGACGTCACCACCACGCCGGACGCCACCAGCCGTTGTTTGCCGTCGGCTTCCGTCGCCGTCTCCGCCGATCTCTCGCCGGAATGACCGGCTGCCACTTGCTCTCCCCTACTTTAGCTTGAACACCATCTATTGTCAACCGCTGCTACCTTATCAACATGATATATAACAACCCGCAATTTTCATCAATGTAAATATCCATCTATTAAGATGCAATGTACAATCTATCTATTATATATGAACTCACCTTTTTTCAGGGAAATTTTTCGCTTTATTACATTACTTACTTTGCCAATATCTCAAATGTGCAACATTTCTTGCATAACTAAAGTTAACGGACTCATGCAACCTACCTATGGCAATCATATCTTCATATATGTCAAGTAATCATCATAATATGTCAAGTCAATGTCATTTTTATAAAGTGCATTACTCATATAATGTGTCATTTGCAACATTATATCAAAACGGGCTTTAAACCGTTATCATATGCCTCTAAACCCTAATTATATGAAAGATTAACATCTAAAGTGAATGCACAAGCTACTAAAGCATATGTACAAGTAATATAACATCTCATTTGAAATATAAAAATCTCTTCAAGTCAAAGTACAAGTCCTTAAAAGCTCAATGTACAAGTCATTAAGCATGATCTCTAAAATAGCCGTTTTACCTCCGTTTTCATTCTATTTTCTTCACCATCATTTGTGTACAAGCTACTACACTCAATATACAATGTGTAAACCCTAATTATTCTATTCATAAGCTTTCATACATCTTATTGCACTCAAAACCCTAATTCAAAACCCTAAACCCTAAAACCGAGCTAGTTTCTAATCCATGACCCGTTTCTTGATTTTTATCCATTGTAAACCAAAACCAACACTCAAATAAGTTGTAATAACTTAATTTACAACATTCTCAATCATATTCCATCATCATTTCATCATTTTACTTCAATTATACAAGAAATAAACCTAGAAAACCCTAATTATGCCCTAATTGGAACTTTTGACCCGTTTACTCATTTTCTACCCATTTTAACCTAAACCACCTATCAAATTTTGATTATAATCCTTAATATAAGTCTTAGGATCAGTAACCTATCATTCCTAATCAAATATACACGAAATCCAAGCTTGAAAACCCTAATTGAGCCCTAATGTACCCGAAACCTAAAACCTTTGCAAAGTGACCCATTTTGAAAGTTTTTCTTGCAACCAAGCACCTCAAAGACAAGAACCTTACCTCCCTAGCTGCTTACAAGCACATCAAATCATATATCTTCCTCATTTATAGTTAAAAATTGATCACATGGTTCCTTGTTTCTCCATTCTTAGCCGCGGTATGCAAAGGGAGAACCAACTCATCAAAGCTAGTTTCTAGCTTAACCAACACATCCTATAGACCCTCCTCATCACCCTATAGACCTCCCACATGTCCCATCTCAGATTACAAGCTTACCTTGGCCCTTAAGGGTGGTTCGACTATAAATAGAAGCCATAACTCTTCATTTCACTTCATCCCCCACTTCCTCCTCTATAACCCTTACATAGCAGCAATCCTTTGCTCTAAGAGATCCTAAGAGGTCTTAAGAAGGCTCAAGTTCAGAAAGGAAGCAAAAGAAACCAAGAAACGAAGCCCCGGAGTCGTTATTCTAGGCGTACGAAGCTAAAAGTCCCGATTTCGACCCGTTTCTAAGCTATAAGCTCAAACCAGGTTCTCTAAGCTTATATTCTGTATTCATGCCGTCATAATGTTCATATGATCATGCTAAAATCATAATATAAAGCTTTGAACTCAAAAACCTATGTGTTTTACCTTTTTGATCCAAAACCGTACACCCAAAACCCTAATTTCATGTTTTTGCTTAATCTATAAGCTAAGCTTGTAAACTATTATTATAATATATCCCAATAAGCTTAATTATCATTAAAATAAGTGCTTTCATAAGTCATGAAAGAATTTGAACCTAAAACCCGCGCGTTTTCATTTTAAAACCCTAATATGACCCGTTTTGCTTTCTAGCTTAATGAATCGTTATTTTAAACTTGCGTTACGTTAAATCTTCATATTTTAGTTTATTATAACTTATAAATGTCTATTGAAATGTTAAAATAAGCTTGCATGGCAATTTGGACATGTTTTGTAAATATTATCCATGCAAGGGGTATATATCGTAACTTTTAGAAACTTATAACTAAAAGGACTAAAAGTGTCATTTTATCAAAGTTATAACTACAGGGGTCTATTATGTCACTTTTTAAAGTGCAAGGTTTACTTTGTATATCTTTAAAAGTTGAAGGACCAAAGTCGTAAAAGTGCAAACTCCAAGGGTATATTCTGCCACTTTTCAAACTCAAGGGTCTAAAATGTAACATTTTGAAAAAGTATAAAAACACATTCAAAACATTACAAGACATAACTTTAATTAACGCTTGACGTGCTTAACATTTCCAGATATTGAATAAAATGCTTAAAACTGCTTATGTTATAACTATTATATCATTCATCATCGATGTGCTTTCAAAAATCATGTCCCGGATCCATATCATACCACAATACTAGGGAGCTTCATATTAAGGAGTTTCATCTTGGTATTACGTTCTAACTGAGTTGTTGGGTTTACGATTTAAAGTGCCCTAGCTCCTCAAATGTTTACTGAATGACTTCTGAATTATGATGGCCCGAACGGTGTTATGATAATTTTTATATTAAAACCAACATCGATGTAAAATCTTACATATTCAATCAAACTAAGACTTGACATATATTACCCCGGGTTGCCCGTAACGAAGCCGTTACTTTCATTCCATATACCTTTGCTATCAATTTCCTTATAACCGTTCAGGTGAGTTCATAGCCTCACATTTCAATCTTTTTATAAACCCGCGAGGGGGATACATTCTATAAACATGAATGCAATTATTTTTGTATGCTATTTAAATTTACTATTGCCTAAGTAACTGCTTTGCCTTTAAGTTCCCAATATCATGAACCGTTAATTACTCTCCGTAGTAAGCGCGAATGTTGTGAATATATCTATTTGGGCTGGACTCCCTGTTGGTGTACCCAGTTACGAGTAACCAATTGCACATCATTAGAAATCACGAGGGTATTTTGGCAAAGGTACCCGCAGGGGCTATAACGTATCACCATACCCTAAGGCTTCGGATTCATGAGCTAATGGCAATAATAAATATGTTTTTTAATAACGGTTGTATATCAACGTAACCCAATATTGCACTTGCATTCAAATTATTAAACTTAAACCTATGGATTTCACTCAACCTTTGTGTTGACTTTTTAGCATGTTTTATCTCAGGTAACTAATGGCACGGAGTGGCGAGGACATGAAGATGGAAAAACCGTTATCATTCAAACTTTATTGTATAGATTTTGGGAACCTCTCGTTTGTAAAAACTCTGAAGAAATAATGAATGATAACTTATTTTCAAAAATGACTCTTTTTGATTCGTTTTCTATGATTATGACTGTTGTACCTTGAAGTAATACCCCAGATTAGCTTCCGCTGCTATATGTAAAAATGGGGGTGTTACAGATTTGGTATCAAGAGCCAACGTTATAGAGAACAAGGTTAAAACCTTAACTATAACTACTTTTCTTTTTCCATCCAAGAAAGTCCTCCGTGCCGCTATATCTCCCGGAATGGTATGTAAAGTTACATAACTATTATATTACTAAATAAATAACTTATGTTATTTACTGCTGGGTTGTTAAGCAGAACGATGTCTTCCCCCGACCATCCTACTGCCAATTTGGAGGATGCCTTTTCTTCCAATTTCCCAAACTATGTTCCCCCGGCTTCTCCGGATTATGTCCCGGCCTCTCCAGGGAAAACTTACTCTAGTGCTTCCAATTTATTTGGAATTGCCCCACCGACCCTTTCGTTATTTCCCGATGATCCTTACATGAAAGCATGGAAGTTATACAAGCTTTCTATAATGAAAAATCACAAATCCCGCCTCCAATTATCATACCTCCTAAACCTCAAGAATTCTTTCTTCCAGAAGGACTTCTTTCACCAACAAAATCATCTTCTTCTACCCCGTTCCAACCTCAAACTTTTGAGATTGGCGAAAGCTCTCAAAAGTCAACTATCGAGCGTCATGAAGAACAAATCCTGGATATCTTAAATAGGCTAAGTTGCAATTCCCCATTCGAAGTATCGGAGCTATTGAAAATGGAAATAGGAAGGCCTCAGAAAAGGAACTGTAATTATTCAACAAGAATTTGATGCTTAGAACTGAACTTCAGCAGGCTCATACTTAAAATTTCCAAACTCTAGAGGAAGAAAAATAGGGATGCACCATAAATGTTCTCTTAGCCCGCTATTAGGATTACTGAATTGGGAGAGTGATAACGGACATGGTAAATACTTCATCACCAAGAGACAATAGTAAAATCTCATGGATTCCATCATACGAACTTCAAGAACCGTATGGAGTGATTCATCCAAGTTTCTAGTTTAAATTCTAGTTTTTAGCTTTAACCTAGCCACGGGATGTGTGGTATAAATAAAAACACTTGTCAAATCTTGACTATGTATAGTACTAAGGCAAGTTGTTCTTAAATACAAAGGCAATCCCGTTATCTACCTTGTTGTTTCTTACCACTTTATTCATCTCATCATTATTCTTTTCATCATTTCATTTCCATGTCAATTCATAAAATACCATAAACTTTAGATTTCACCATTGTTAAAAAAAAATGCCTAAATGAAGCATTATTCTTTAAGCATTTCAAAATATAAGCATTTCTCTTTAATCATTTTAAAGAAGAACAAGCATTATACTTGTGATATTATTCTTATTACGTGTTATCTTTTGTTGGTAGAATGCCTCCAAAAAGAGCATCAACAACGGGAAGGCACTGGTTATGACTAAGATTGCCAATTAGAAAGTTAGTTGCTGATAGTGTCACCTTGGTCTCTAGAAAGCTCAAGTGCGCAAATGGCAAGTGCTAGTAATCGCGACAGGAAACACCGGTCTACTGGAAATACCCCATACAGTGAAAAAAGGGAAACTAAAGAGTTTATTAGCTGTCATCCTTTCTACTGTTAATGGTCACGGAAGGAGCAGTTGGTTATTCGATGGGTGAACGAAATCCGAATCAGTATTTCCTGTAGCAGATTGCGAAGGTGATAAAGTAACATTTGCTACTAGGGTATTAACTGATGATGCGTTGTCCTGGTGGAATGCATATGCCCAACCTATGGGAATAGAGCAAGCTAATCGAATCACCTGGACTGAGTTAAAAAGGCTTCTGACGAACAAGTATTGTCCCTGAACTGAGATCAGAAAGATGGAAGAAGAACTTTACAATCTGAGTGTAAAGGGAAATGATCTTAAACCTTATGTTAGAAGATTCCAAGAATTAACAGTTCTATGCCCGAACATGGTGCCAAACACCGATAAACTCTTGGAAGCTTTCATCGGGGGACTACCTCGAAGCATTGAAGGAAATGTTACTGCCTCTAAACCTCAAACTTTAGAGGAATCCATCAACATAGCCTAAAGGCTAATGAATCAAGTAACTAAGCATACTCCAATGCAAGTGTCGAGTGACAACAAACGAAAATTTGACGACAAAAGAACTTTCAACAATAATCCCCGCAGCAACAACTACCGTAACACCAACAATCGCTACAACAATCGTCAACAACAAGACCGAAGGCAAGAAGCTGGTAGAGCCTATGTTGTTACTTTATCAGAAAACAATAGGTATGCCGGAGACCTCCCTTTATGCAAGAGATGCAATTTCCATCACACAGGACCTTGTACTGGCAAATGTAATATTTGCAACAAGGTGGGTCATTTGAGCAAGAACTGGCGAAGCAAGAAGCCAGCCACTAGAAGTAATCAACTACCAGTGACAGTTGTATGTCATGCCTGTGGAGAAAAAGGGCATTATACAAATCAGTGCCGCAAGACCAACATCAATGCCCAAGGAAGAGCCTACATGCTGAAAGATAGGAATGCTCAACAAGACCCGAACGTAGTTACGGGTATGTTTCTATTAAATCAGCATTTAGTCAAAGTATTGTTTGATTCCGGAGCTGATAGAAGCTTTATATCCATATCTCTTGCCTCTAAGCTAAATATTCCGTCTATTACAATAGATACCTTTTATGATATCGAAATGGCTGACGGAAACTTAGTAAGCACAAACACTGTTATTAAAGGCTGCACTTTAACTCTGCTAAATCAACCTTTCGAAATCGATCTCATGCCAATTAAGCTTGGTAGTTTCGACGTTGTCATCGGTATGGACTGGTTATCCAAGTATCATGCCAAAATTCTTTGTGACGAAAAAGTCGTTCACATTCCTATCAACGATGAAACTCTAATCATTCGAGGTGATCGAAGTAAAACTCGACTAAATCTCATATCCTGTATAAAAACCGAAAGGTATATGTCCCGAGGTTGTCAAGTTTTCATGATTCAAGTAATGGAGAAGAAATCATACGAGAAAAGACTAGAAGATATTCCCGCAGTCAAAGAATTTTCAGATATTTTTCCTGAAGATCTACCTGGTCTCCCTCCCGTTCGCCAAGTAGAATTCCAAATCGACTTAATCCCCGGAGCAGCACCTGTAGCTCGAACACCTTATAGATTAGCTCCTTCAGAAATGCAGGAGTTATCTAACCAACTTCAAGAGTTAGCAGACAAAGGTTTTATACGACCGAGTACTTCACCCTAGGGAGTTCCTGTCTTATTTTTTAAAAAGAAAGACGGATCTTTCAGAATGTGTATTGATTACCGAGAGTTGAATAAACTTACCATAAAGAATCGTTATCCATTGCCCATGATTGATGACTTATTTGATCAACTTCAAGGTTTAAGCGTTTACTCAAAAATCGATTTAAGATCAGGTTATCATCAATTGAGAGTAAGGGAGGAAGATATTCCTAAGACTGCTTTCAGAACAAGATACGAACACTATGAATTTCAAGTCATGCCATTTGGTTTAACAAACGCACCTGCTGTATTCATGGATCTCATGAATCGTGTGTGTAAACCCTATCTGGATAAATTCGTAATAGTGTTTATCGATGATATTCTTATTTATTCTCGCAATGAAGAAGAACATGCAAATCATCTCAGAATCATCTTGGAATTACTCCGAAAAGAGAAATTGTATGCCAAGTTCTCTAAATGTGATTTCTAGATTCATATCGTGCAAATTCTTGGTCATCTCATCGATAGTCAAGGACTTCATGTTGACCCTGCCAATATTGAAGCTGTTAAGGATTGGACATCTCCCACGACACCCACAGAAGTGCGTCAATTCTTAGGACTCGCCGGCTATCATCAAAGATTTATCGAAGGTTTTTCAATTGCAAAGCCTTTGACCAAATTAACCCAGAAAAACAAGAATTATATCTGGGGCGAAGAACAAGAATCAGCTTTTCAACTTCTTAAACAAAAACTCTGTGAAGCACCAATCTTAGCATTACCAGAAGGAAATGATAATTTTGTCATTTACTGTGATGCATCTCTTCAAGGGTTAGGAGCTGTATTAATGCAAAGAGAAAAAGTCATTGCTTATGCATCTCGACAACTCAAACCTCATGAAGAAAACTACACCACTCATGATCTTGAATTAGGAGCAGTAATATTCGCTCTTAAAATCTGGAGACACTATCTATACGGTACAAAGTGTATAGTTTTCACTGATCACAAGAGCCTTCAACATATTCTTTGTCAAAAAGAATTGAATATGAGGCAACGCCGATGGTTAGAATTACTCGCAGATTATGATTGTGAGATTTGCTATCATCCTGGAAAGGCAAATGTTGTAGCAGATGCCTTAAGCCGAAAGAAACGAATCAAACCTCTCCGAGTTCGAGCATTAATCTTAACCGTTCATCCAAAATTACCATCTCAAATTCTCGAAGCCCAAAATGAAGCCCTCAAAGAAGAAAATGTCAAAAACGAGAACCTACGAGGAATGGACAAATCATTTGAAATTCGTCCTGATGGAACTCGTTGTATCAAAAACCAAAGCTGGTTACCACTTTTTGGGTGGGTTGAGAAACTTAATAATGCTGAGTCCACTAAATCAAAATATTCTATTCACCCGGGTTCTGATAAGATGTACCACGACTTAAAGAAACTCTATTGGTGGCCTAACATGAAGGCAATCATCGCAGAATATGTTAGCAAGTGTTTGACATGTTCTAGAGTTAAAGCAGAATGTCAAAAGCCATCCGGCTTATTGGTACAACCAGAAATTCGATGGAAAGGCAAAGATAAACAATGGATTTTGTTACAAAGCTACCACAAAACATAACCGGCACATGATGCCATCTGGGTCATTAGTCGGCGTCTTACCATCAGCATATTCATTCCCCATTCAAGCAAACTGATAGTATTGGCAACTCTTACAAGGTATATATCTAAGAAATAGTCGCTCGACATGGCGGACCAATCTTTAACATCATGTCATCTCGTATGAGACAGTCATTTCACATCCAGATTCTGGCAATCATTGCAAAATGCTTTGGGTACTCAACTAGACATGAGTACAGCATATCATCCTGAAACCGATGGACAAAGTGAAAGAACCATCCAAACACTCGAAGACATGCTACGAGCTTGTGTTATAGATTTCGGGAAAGGATGGGATAAACATTTACCATTGGTAGAATTTTCTTACAATAACAGTTATCATGCCAGTATCAAGCAGGCACCGATCGAAGCACTTATGACGAAAGTGTAGAATCCACCTGTTTGCTGGGCTGAAGTTGGAGATTCTCAACTTACGGGACCAGAAATAATTCAAGAAACCACTGAAAAGATCGTACAAATTCGTCAATGCTTGCAAGCTGCAAGAGATCGACAAAGAAGTTACGCAAATGTAAGGCGAAAGCCTTTAGAATTTCAAGTTAGCGATCGTGTTATGTTAAAAGTATCACCCCGTAAGGGTATATTTCGATTCAGAAAATGAGGAAAGCTTAATCCATGATACATTGGACCATTCAAAATTCTTGAACGAATTGGCCCAGTGGCGTACAAACTAGAGCTTCCTGAAGAGCTTAGTAGTATCCATAATACTTTCCATGTTTCTAATCTCGAAAGAAGTGCTTATCCGACGAATCTCTTATTATTCCAATAAAAGAACTTCAACTCAACGAGAAACTCAACTTTATAGAAGAACCAGATAAAGTAATTGGAATCGTGAAAATCACAATGAAAGCGAAGTCGTATTCCTATAGTCAAAGTACGATGGAACTCTAAAAGAGGGCCAAAGTTCACATGGGAACGTGAAGACAAAATTCGTGCCAAATATCCTCATCTGTTTTCAATCATCACTTCAAAATCCAATTAAATCTCGGGACGAGATTTCTGTAAGGATGGGGGACTATAACAACCCGCAATTTTCATAAATGTAAATATCCATCTATTAAGTTAGATGATGTACAATCTATCAATTATATATGAACTCACCTTTTTTAGGGAAATTTTTCGCTTTATTACATTACTTACTTTGCCAATATCTCGATTACAACATTCTTGCATAACTAAGTGTAACGGCCAGGCAACCAACATATGGCAATCCCTATCATTCATATATGTCAATGAATCATCATAATTATCAAGTCAATATCATAATATCATTTTTACAAAGTAACGTTATATCAAAACGGGCTTTAAACCGTTATCGGATGCCTCTAAACCCTAATTCCATGAAGGATTAACATCTAAAGTGAATGCACAAGCTACTAAAGCATATGTACAAGCAATATAACATCTCATTTGAAATATAAAATCTCTTCAAGTCAAAGTACAAGTCTCTAAAAGCTCAATGTACAAGTCATTAAGCATGATCTCTAAAATAGCCGTTTTACCTCCATTTTCATTCTAATTTCTTCACCATCACTTATGTGCAAGCTACTACACTCAATATACAATGTGTAAACCCTAATTATTCTATTCATAAACTTTCATACATCTTTTTACACTCAAAACCCTAATTCAAAACCCTAAACCCTAAAACCGAGCCTATTTATAACCAAGAACTCGTTCTCAGTTTTATCCATATGTAAACCGAACACCAATACTTAAATAAGTTATAATAACATAAATACAACATTATCAATCACTTTCCATCATCATTTCACCATATTAACAACAATGTACAAGAAATAAAGCTAGAAAACCCTAATTGTAACTTTGACCGTGACTCACTTTCGACCCAATTTTAACCCAAACCACCTATCAAATTTTAATTATAATCCTTAATATAAGTCCTAGGATCAGTAACCTATCATTCCTAATCAAATGTATACGAATTACAAGCTAGAAAACTTAACCCGAACCCTAATAAGCCCTAAATGTACCCGTATACACCTTTCTTTCATTTTGACCCATTTTCACCAATATTTTTGCAATCAAGCACCTCCATGACTAAGCTAATTCATTCCTAAGCAGATTTCAATCACCTCACACAAATATCTTTACCTTATATAGTTTAAAAATGGCACATGGTCTTCCTTTTTCTTCTTGTTTAGCCGCGACAAGAAATAGGGTACACACCTCACCAAAGCTAGTTTATAGCTTAACCAACACCCCTAATAGCCCCTAATCATCATCCTCTAGGTCTCTTATGTGTCCTAACCAGATGATACAAGTTCCTTGAAGCTTAAGGGTCATTTTACCTATAAATAGAAACCTAAACCATTCATTTTTCTTCATCCCCCACTTCCTCCTCTATAACCCTAACATAGAAGCAATACTTTGCTCTAATAGATCCTAATTGATCTTAAGAAGGCTTAAGTTCAGAAAGGAAGCAAAAGAAACCAAGAAACGAAGCCCCGGAGTCGTTATTCTGGACGTACGAAGCTAAAAGTCCCGATTCCGACCCGTTTCTAAGCTATAAGCTCAAGACCAGGTTCTCTAAGCTTATATTCCGTGTTCATACATTTATAAATGTTTCCATATATTCATGCTAAAATCATATATAATGCTTTAACTCAAAACCTAGTGTTATACCTTGTTGAGCCAAAACGTACACCCCGAACCTCAATTTTTCATGTTTTTACTTAAACTATAAGTTAAACTTGTAAACTATTGTTATAATCTATCCTAATAAGCTTATATAATGTTAAAATAAGTGCTTTGATAAGTCATGAAAGAATTTGATCTTAAAACCCGTGCGTTTTCATTTTGAAACCCTAATATGACCCGTTTTGCTTCCTAGCTTAACGAATCGGAAGTTAAACTTGCGTTTGTTAAATCTTCATATTTTAGTTTAGTAGAACGTATAAATCTAGTGAAATGTTAAAAAAAGAAGCGTGCATGCAATTTTGGACATGTTTTGTAAAAATTATCCATGCAAGGGGTATATATCGTAACTTTCAGAAACTTATAACTAAAAGGACTAAAAGTGTCATTTTATCAAAGTTATAACTACAAGGGTCTATTATGTCACTTTTTAAAGTACAAGGTTTACTTGGTATATCTTTTAAACTTGAGGGACCAAAGTCGTAAAAGTGCAAACTCCAAGGGTATATTCTGCCACTTTTCAAACTCAAGGGTCTAAAATGTAACATTTTGAAAAAGCATAAAAACACATTCAAAACATTATCAGACATAACTTTAATTAACGCTTGACGTGCTTAACATTTCCAGATATTGAATAAAATGCTTAAAACTGCTTATGTTATAACTATTATATCATTCATCATCGATGTGCTTTCAAAAATCATGTCCCGGATTCATATCATACCACAATACTAGGGAGCTTCATATTAAGGAGTTTCATCTTGGTATTACGTTCTGACTGAGTTGTTGGGTTTACGATTTAAAGTGCCCTAGCTCCTCAAACGTTTACTGAATGACTTCTGAATTATGATGGCCCGAACGGTGTTATGATAATTTTTATATTAAAACCAACATCGATGTAAAATCTTACATATTCAATCAAACTAAGACTTGACATATATTACCCCAGGTTGCCCGTGACGAAGCCGTTACTATTCATTTCATATACATTGCTATCAATTTCCCTATAACTGTTCAGGTGAGTTCATAGCCTCGCATTTCAATCTTTTTATAAACCCGCGAGGGGGATACATGCTATAAACATGAATGCAATTATTTCTGTATGCTATTTCAATTTACTATTGCCTAAGTAACTGCTTTGCCTTTAAGTCCCCATAATCATGAACCGTTAATTACTCTCCGTAGTAAGCGCGAATGATGTGAATAGATCTATTTGGGCTGGACTCCCCGTTGGTGTACCCAGTTACGTGTAACCAATTGCACATCATTAGAAATCACGCGGGTATTTTGGCAAAGGTACCCGCAGGGGCTATAACGTATCACCATACCCTAAGGCTTCGGATTCATGAGCTAATGGCAATAATAAATTATGTTTTCAATACTGGGTGTATATCAACGTAACCCAAATATCGCATTTGCATTCAAATTATATTACTTAAACCTATGGATTTCACTCAACCTTTGTGTTGACTTTTTAGCATGTTTTATCTCAGGTAACTAATGGCACGGAGTGGCGAGGACATGAAGATGGAAAAACCGTTATCATTCAAACTTTATTGTATAGATTTTGGGAACCTCTCGTTTGTAAAAACTCTGAAGAAATAATGAATGATAACTTATTTTCAAAAACGACTCTTTTTGATTCGTTTTCTATGATTATGATTGTTGTACCTTGAAGTAATACCCCATATTAGCTTCCGCTGCTATATGTAAAAATGGGGGTGTTACATGATACACGTGACTGTATTTCTTTCTCTTTTTTTTCATGGCTCGATGTTCTTTGGTGAGTTTTTCTTAACTTTTTCATCTTCTCCTTTTTGATCTATAAAACCCAAGTAACATCCCTCCAACCTTAAGACTTGTAACGGCTGAAAAAAAGTAACAGCTCTCCGATATTGCTATAATCATGCCTTAATAATGCAAAATCTTACTATATCCTTAACAAAATGCCACTATAAAAATATGTCACACGTAATAGGTACAATCCATACTACTTTATAAAACATTTAGCCTATATATTTTTAAAAGTCTTAAAAAATTAAGTAAAAAATATTATTTTATTAGAAAATGTACATCATACACATTTAAAAGCCTTTAAAATAATTTAATAACCAAAACTTGTAACACCCCAAAACATGTAACAACCAATTAAATAGTAAAGCTGTAACGGCCCATATACGTTTTTTAATACAGTCAACTTGTAACTGCTAACATTGATATTTTCATCAATTCAGTCAAATTGTAACTGCTGCATTCATGTGGTCCATTTGTAACGGTCCATTAAACATCATTTAAGTGTAAACCACAAACTCAAATACGAGCATAAAAGCCTAACACAGTAACAAAATTTATTACACCATTTTCATCTCTCTATTTTATCTCTCTTAAAAACACAAATACATTTCTCTTTCTTTATAAAGCATTTAGCCAATCTATTTTTAGAAGTCTTAAAAAATTAAGTAAAAAATATTACTTTATTGAAAAAGATGTAAAACCATTAGAAAATATTCATTATACACATTTAAAAGCCTTTAATAGCCAAAACTTGTTAAATCTAATCACCTTTTTTGTTTTCTTTTACTTCTCTAAATCACGAGCAGAATATACAAGATTTATAACCTTTTGTTGCTCAGTCATTCATTCTTAGTGATTTCTTTCATCTTTAACTAGTTATAAGACCCGTGCACGCACGGGTTTATATACATTGTATTTTTTAAAATAATTTCTACATTAAAACAAAAAAACTAACTTCATGCATCTTTCAAACCGTTTTCTAAAGCATTCATATTATTAGAATTCAAATATCTGAAAAAGAGATATGAGCCAATTACGAAGAAAAAAAATTATCTTTCCACATCCTAACAGAACAAAAACGATGGCCAATCTTCATTGTCGACAATGATGTTGAGCAAAGGTAAAAATAAAAGCTTTCTTTTTGTTATCAAGTAGATACAGATTTTCCGGCTGGCAAGAAACATGCTTAATATTTGAAATTTATAAGAGTTACTTCTACATAATCCATTCAAACCTCCAAATTCAGTCAAGGCTATATGCATAAATAGTTGAAATGCCAAACACCCATCGTAAAGGACTAATAATAATTAACAATACATGTATGTATATACTAATAATATGAATTACGATTTTTGAAATATCTCATCCAAACACCCATTGTAAAGAACTAATAATAATTAGCAATACATGTATGTATACATATAAAACTGATATAAAGGTGTGTCGTGTAGTCATCACTAATTTCAATTTGAAAGCGCATGACAAAATTCTTGGTTTTATAAGCACAATTTCCAAATAGTTTCGTGAAAACACATAGGAATGCTTGTAGGCCCCATTTAACGAATTAACCCGTGTGCTATTTTTCCTTCACAATAATTCAACTACACCTCTCGATGTCCACTGGAAAAGACCTACACAACAAAGACGATCATAGACAACAAAATCTTAGAGTCAAAATGTTACTAAGAGGGTGTTTCGGTCACCTTATAAGTGCATATTAGCTTAAGATATGTGGGCATGTGTATCTCAGTAAAACTTAGAACTCCTTATGTATGTATTTTAGAGAAACTAAAACTTAAAATAAGTATAATCCACAATACTTGAATTGTGAGGTGCGGTGATAATTAGTAGTTCCTGTGTAATAATTAACAGTCTAGACATTTAGCAAGATGGTATGAAATAACTAAATAACAATAGTTTAGGGCTATAAAGTAATTCATTATTTATAACCTTATTTTAAAGGAACAAAAAGTGTGGGGTCAACCAAGCCCATTTGACCCATACTCAAAATAATCCATTTTGACCCGTAGTAAATATCAGTAAATGACCCATTAAAATTAAGCACTGCAACAATATAGTCAAATACAAACATAGTTTATTCAACGTAGAAAAAGTGTATAGGAAAATCATTGGGTTCATTTTCATAACTCCAAACTAAAAAACGTACTGATATAACTTACTATGGTGCATCAAAGTGCTCTTCTAATCTGTTGTATTTTAAAGGTACACAACCTGAATCAAATAAGTACTTTCAAAACAGAATTTCAAACACTCCAAAACTTTTTTGAACCAACTTTTCAGGTTTTGAAAATGTGCTTTATTACTATTGTTCACGTGGTAGAAATCAATTGAGAGTTAAACTCTCAGACTTTTTTGTAAACATCGTCGATTAACGTAGGTTATGCAAACATGTCTATTATCCCGCGTTCACTAATTCTTAGGCGAAAGTTATAAGCATCATTATACCCGTATGGACAGTTATTAATACAATATGGACAGTTAGCAAGACACATACCGCGCACTCCATGATCTTGTTATGCTTTTCCAATTTTGCTTAACTTCTCAGAGCCAACTCGGTACTTGTTCCAGTGGAAATGTGTAAATCCTGCAAGGAATTCCGTCAGTCAAATATCAAAATGTGATAACTATCACGTATAACTTCTCTTCCAACTAAAATATCATGAATTTATACATAACCCCTAAAAAGAAAAATAATCTACTATCTTTTATATACAAATAAATTTGTTAATGTTAAATTGCAAAGAGTTTTGTGAGTTGAACCTAATAAATTTGTTAATATTTGTAAGATTATGTTCTTAGAAAGGTTAAACCTTGCATCGGTACCAGGGAAAGTTAAACCAAGTAGAAATCTTCTTCAGCAAAGGGGAAGAAGCAAGTAAAGACTTTATCAAACATATTTCATTATTTGAACCTCTGAAATACGTAAACCTCGCTATCCGTAGTTGCAGCTGCCTCATTGGTTTGTTGCCTACCTCTGAAGAACTAAGTACATGTGTTGGGACATCATAATTCTCAGTAGCCTGCAAGATCATATGGTACTCATATGCACAACCGTAAGATATCAAGATGAGCAATAAAATATGTATGTTACGTACCTTCAAATGTTATTATAAGCCAATAAAGTTGTTTATAGAATACCATAGTTGTTCTCCCTATCACATTATTATATTCATAAGCATTCAACACACGCTGATTACTGATACGCATACATAAAAGGAAACACTCAATAAATAAATAACATCATCTAATTACAGTCGATCATCAACTGTTGGCGGTCGGTAGTTCTTGTTCCTGGTTAAACCATCTTGCTCCCTCATGTTGAAGTACCAAATGAAAGTATCATCCGTTGAAGCGGTAATCCAGTATCGGCTGATTTTAAATTCTATTATACAAACTACATAGCTGAAACTGCTTATTGCTTTTTGAAACAATCAACTTCAAGCTACTTAGAGAGTGTTTGGGGTTGCTTATTTAAACAACTATCGCTTATGCTTAGAAGCAGAACTCATATATGGTTATTTTTCATCATAAATTTACAGCAAATAATATATTATTGTTATACTAACCTCAGCAAGACTTGATATTTTATCGATAACATTTTATAGGCCAAAAATTAAAGAGTGTAATTACTCAAGTATACATGTGTGAGTGAGGCGGCTTGTGTAACATGTCAAATGGGTTTCGTTTTTGTTTTTCTATCAAAATTATTAAACCAACTATTTCATAATTTTATGATCTTTTCAATATCAGGTGTTTCATGTAATCGAACCCAACCCATTTGACCTACAACCCAAATTGACCGGTTCTCATTTGTTAATGCTCTATTAAAAGTATCATAATGAAAGAACTTAGCCAAGAATCGAAGGAGGGGAGCCACAAATCGATGCAGAAATAAACGGGTCAAATTTACCAGCTATGACCAATGTTTTAAAAACCAGTTTTTTTAATGACCCGGCCGAGCCACCGGGTCATGGTTCAACAGGGTTTTTTGGCCAAAACGGCTTCCGGTCACCCGACAGATTCATGGCTCAACCGGTTTAACCCACCAAATCCCATCCTCCTCTGTAAATATTGTACTGACACCATACACTAAACCTACTTCCAAACACACATTACTAAAAACTCACATGATCAAATTGTTTGCTTTGACTTTCATATCACACTTCCTCACCAAACCTCACATGGTTTTTATTCTACACATTCTCACCTGCGTAATCAACCAATCTTCACTAAGGACATGATTTTTAAGCTTACACTGTCCTACATCACATATTTATACTGTACGATAAAACCTAAGTAAGTGGAAAGATTAAACAATATAAAGTACTTGATGCAAAAATAATCGTCTTTTTGGGAAATGGTTATCGTGCCATACTTTGCTTTTTAAGATGTTGGCCATATACATGTATTCCCTCACACATTAAAGACAAGTACATATGTACAAACTCCTGTATGTTAAAAACTATTTTTATTCCAGCAATAAGATGACCTCATCATGTATTTGTATATGTATTAAAATAAATAAAAGTAGATACTTACTCTAAACGTTTTAGCGCTCATGAGGCTCTTGGCACTAATACATGAAACACCGGTAATACTCTGTTTGTTTATGGCTCTTCACAGGCATCTGGAGTTTATGATCCTGGCTTTAAACATCTGATGTAAGAATCAAATCAAAATTGGTGAAGGCGTTCACCCCTCTACACTCGATTGCTGGTATATCAGAAGCATGTGCAACTTGTTCTTGTGTGCCCATTAAACAACATTTGGTAATTTAATTTATTCAGTTTATTGCGGCTCATAATCTATTGTCATTAGTGAAATTGTCTATGAGTTAATTTTGTATAATTAACTTACTGTAAGTTCCAAGGTAGAGATACTTGTTCCAAACACTCTCCCGATTCGGGATTATCATCTTCCATTGTGATGGTGCCTTACCACTCCTCGATACTTTGATACTCCTCTTAAAAAACCACCGCTCTTCCTGTAAAATGTAACAATAAAAAACCATAACAAAACATTTTAGTACTTGATATTCAGAGAACTTAAAGTTCTACGGTTTGTATGAAATCTTGCCCCCTTAGTGAGGCTAGATATTATTCTTTTCTTACATTTTGCATTATTTCGATTTCTTTCTGGTAATCAGCGACCTTCATGAAAGTTAGAGTTTGCTGAGCACTTAGATCCTTCAACGTTAAATGTTAACTTCTTCAAAATTCCGGCAATCACCACATCCTTAGCAAGCAATGCTAGGGAGGTCTACATTGAACAAAAATGAAAGTCAGATATCTTTATTACATAAAAAAGTAATGACAAAAAAATTAAAAATTGTTGAATTTAAATTGCACCTAGTTACCTGTACCTAAAAATTTGAAGCTTAAAGTATGTCATGTCCTCAATGCTACATTCAACGTTGGGTGTCAAACACATACTTTCCATCCTTTAGTTAAGACCTGGGAATCACATTCCATCTTTAGAGTAAATAATGCGGTTTTACATGGCTTAAAGTAGTGGCATGATGACGGGCCAAAATTATCTGCTTGTCGACCCGTTTTTTTGGTTAAGACCTGGGAATCACATTCCATCCTTGGTGTGTCAATGCTACATTCAACGTTGGTGTGTCAAACACATACTTTCCATCCTTTAGTTAAGACATGGGAATCACATTCCATCATTAGAGTAAATAATGCGGTTTTACATGGCTTAAAGTAGTGGCATGATGACGGGCCAAAATTAGCTGTTTGTCGACCCGTTTTTTAAACACCATTATTCTTTATCCTTTTGACATCATGTAGGAGGTACTGTATTTTTCAAGAAGCCTGAAGCGACGCATAATTTTTAGAGGATCTGAGATTTAAAACGACAATATTAGAATTTTTTAGATTTTTACATGATTTTTTTGGAGAAGTGCATAAGAATACAGTGGCTTGCAAAGCTTGGTCCTCATCTTTGAACCATGGCAGAGGTTGAGGGGTTCTATGCCTCCGCAAATGTCAGACCATTGAGCTGGATTACTCAAAATGAACACTATGAAAACAGGTGCAAATTGATGGAAGCCATTTAGTAATTATGGTTTATGTGAAATGGGTCAAATGAAATATTTAACGAAATTGAAAACAGACCAAATGTCCATAACTTATCCTTAACTGGCCAAAGCGTATCATGCATATAAATACAAAAATCAACTAAAAATTCAAAATGTTACTTTAATCATATAGTTTTAATGTTCATGCTTGGCACATCGACTATACATTTAACCAGTATCACTTTTATAACATGATACCAAACACCCCTTTGTATAAAAGCTTTGGTTCAAACCATGTTATTGGTTTCCTACATGCATAAAAAATAAGCCCTTTCAGAAAGTTTTCACATGACATCATAAACATGTATAACCAATTAATAATGCTGATGAAAGTGTATCTGGGTCAAGCAAGCCTTTTTTACTCGTTCTCTGTTTTAGACACATAGATACGTCATCTACAACATTGTTGAGAAATAATATTATCTCTTTAATAGAGAGCAACGTTTTCAAGTCCATAATACCGTTTAGGACAATTAGTGTTTGGTCCTTTGTTATATTCACATTTACATAAAATTTACAAACAATTTTATTCATTAAAATTTATACATAAACACAATTAACCAATAAATTCAAGAGTTATTAAAAAATACATCTGCATATATATCGGTAGTTTTTTTTGAACAAATGTCAAATGATATAAGTCATTTTCAATGCTTCTTTGTAAACCACGGTAGTTGTGATGTTTTTTTTGGGGCAATTCCATATATACCCAAAACAAATATCATAATTTCATATTAATTTATTTATTAGTGACATTAAACAAAAACTGAACTCCTTTAAACGAAATAATCATTCCAGCATGTTTTGACCTGAACTCCTTTAGCTCACAACCTTACTATTTGACTTTAGCTTTAGGGTTCTGTATGCTATCAAACATGTTTTGAAATTAACTTGACAGCAAGAGAGTATGCTCTCGTAACTCTCATAATTCATTGAAAAAGAATGGACCATCTTGTTTACATGTAAATAGATAATGAAGCTCTCTTACCTCACACAACAATTTCGGCAAACATCTAGGTCGCATTCACATCCAGCTGCACAACATGGGCATGGTCGGCTTCTGTATTGACTCGCTGCTCAGTGGCATCCCCTTCTTAACACGGTACTAGGGGCTTCTTTTCTATATGATTTTCTGATATTTTGTGCAGAAGCACCTGATTCAACTCCCCTGTTAAGTCCAAAAGAGCGAAATATAAATACTTATAATTTTCCAAACAGTCAAAAGAATAGCAAATTTGTTTATCGAATTTATTTTACAATCTAAGCAATCTAATAAGCTGCATATCTTTGTTGCTTATGTGAAAACACAAAACAACCTTAAACATGTACCTGAATAGCGCCAAACGATATGTGATTAGTAAATTCCTTTGATTGTCTACATTGTGAAAGAACCTGACATCCAAACCGCAAAAAAGTTAAACCAATATAAATTGCGTTATTGTTAAACATGGAATTAATATCTTGAACGAACCAATTATTAGAACTTAAACACATATACAACATTTTAAGCAATAGTTAATTAAAACACTAATTCTATCATACCAAACAATAATTAATTAAAAACAATTAATTACGATAAAATAGTTAGTCACACCGGATCATAAATAATGTTGGTTTAGGTTTCATACCCAATAATAACTTATACACTCTTAGTATCAAGCTACTTAACTCATTCGCTCTGTGAAAGTGTCATTCGGGTTCCGTTCTTGTGAACCTATCATCCAAAAGGGACGTCAAGTTAGACAACACATATGTAATTCTAAATATAACTCCATTACTTGTGCTATTGAAAAGTAAATGAGATATATCTACCAAGTTCTTCACATATAACAATACCCCACACTAACTGAAAGGAGCACCATATTTAACTTTAGGGCTTCAAAATGTATCGAAAACTTTTCAGAAAATTAAGCATTCCGTGTCAACACAGCTCGAACTTGTTTTGACGTGAACACAAAAATAAACAATTTTGATCCATCAGCTGACCGCTCTTTTTTTCCAATTCTATACACCACAATCATTCTGGAATTAAG
Organism: Tanacetum coccineum; assembly: GCA_026074375.1. Classification (NCBI taxonomy): domain Eukaryota; kingdom Viridiplantae; phylum Streptophyta; class Magnoliopsida; order Asterales; family Asteraceae; genus Tanacetum; species Tanacetum coccineum. The sequence goes on along the minus strand of BQNB010020451.1, from coordinate 1,514 downwards.
AGAACACATCCCTATAATCATAAAAATCCAAACTTTACCAAGAATCAAAATCCAATTTAATCAATCATCAACACATTTATTCTTGAGTCTGAGATCGAAAAATCATGTAAACCTAACAAACACGGTGATGAAGCAGCAATAATAATTTACAAAAAGGAAAAAAACGATTAAGAAGGGGTATTACCTACATGAATGACATATCAAATTGATCATGTACACCCATTTATTTGCAACGATTATTTTGTTCAAAGTTTGATATTTTAATCGAATGTGTACACTTGATATCAGCAGTCGAGTAATTGCAGGTTTTTTTTATGGACGATTTGTTGGTTAAGGCTTCGAAAAGACAATAAATTTACTCCGCTTTCTCTTAAGTTTTGTTTTTCACATGTGTATTTTCATCTTTTTTTATATGAGAGAATTAAAACGTTTTTCGAAGAATTATAAGGCAAATTAGGAAATAATTAGCTTTAATTATATTTTAAAATTTTAATATAAAATTTTTAATTAAAAATATATTACTAAATAAAGTATGATTTGATTTTTTTTAAATACAAATATCCCACTTGACGTTTTCCTTTATTAAGTAAAAGATGTGTGGAATAAAACTATGTCGTTTTGATATAGTTTGCTACAGTTGTGCTACAGTAACGGCCCATTGGGCTTCTACTTTGGGTCGGCCCATTTGACATTTTTTTTTGTTTTTCTTTTTCTTTAACTAGGCAACTTTAAAAAAAAATTTGCTTGCCACAAAATAAGAAACAAAATTACAAAAGTACTTATTTATTCAGATAAAAAAATATCCGCGATATGAGATCAAACACATAAGCCCATATAAAAAAAAGAAACTATTGCACAAAAATAATAAAATTTTTTTTTGCTCGGTACAAAATAAGAAAAAAAATTACAAAAGTATTGACTTATTCAGATAAAAAAAATACCAACGACATGACGCCCAACACATAAACCCATATAAAAAATAATATTAAACATATTAACCCAAATCTTATAAAATTATATTAAAAAAACCCAAATACCAAAAAAAACAACCTTTAACCACATAATTTTTAAAAAATTAGCACACGCAAACCACACTTATAAAACTTTGAAATCTTACAATACAAAAAAAAAAAAACACCCTCATCTGTAATAAAAGAAACACCGCCCCGCAGCAACGCGCGGGCACAAGTGGATGTCCTACCGACAAGTTTCAATTCTATAAAGGATTGAAGCAAGGGGATCCGTTATCCCCTTTTTTGTTTATTCTCATTATGGAGAGCCTTCATCTTTCATTCCAGCGGGTGGTTGATGTAGGGTTGTTTAAAGGCATAAATTTAAATCATTCGTTGTGCCTTTCTCATATGTTTTACTCGGATGACGCTATTTTTATGGGGCAATGGAGTGATGGGAATATTACAACATTAATTCATGTGTTGCCGCCATGGGTCACCGATCTAATAATTATTCAGAAAGCAAAAGGAACGATCATCTCGATAATAATCGTCGTCAAGAGC